>JAXIVJ010001387.1:0-140235 GCA_036785665.1 Chirona hameri
ATATATATATATATATATATATATATATATATATATATATATATATATATATATATATATATATATATATATATATATATATATATATATATATATATATATATATATATATAATAAGGGTGTGCACGTGCGCACGTGCAGAGGCACCCTTCCCCTGACTTGTGGGAAAGTGGCGGCTGAGAGGTCCCTAACCACACACCAAATTTGAACACAATCGGCTCAGCCGTTCCTGAGATATAAAATAGGGGTGTGCACGTGCGCACGTGCAGAGGCACCCCGCCAATAACTTGTGGGAAAAGTAGCGGCTGAGGGGTCCCTAACCACACTCCAAATTTGAACACAATCGGCTCAGCCGTTGCGGAGTTATTGCGAGGAAACACCTTCCAACAACCCTCACGCGGCACGCGCCACGCGCAGTGGTAGTCACCCACGTGAGTCGGCACTGGTCTCAAACAGGGTAGGTGGGATGGGGCTGCTCAGCAAAGAAGCCCGCTTGTCAATCGGACGTGCGGTTGCAGAGATATTAGCTTGTCAAAAGCGTCACCACGGGCCGGGTCGGGCCGGGTCGGGCCGGGTCGGGTCGGGTCGGGTCGGGTCGGGTCGGGTCGGGTCGGGCCGCTCATATTCAGATTTTTCTCATATACCACGGAAAGACGAGCGAGCGCTTCGCGTTCGCTCGTAACAAGTAAATATGCTAGGATAATGAATGCAAATTTTGTGAAAATAATGATATGCTTAATCTGAACGGGCCGGACCGGGCCTGGGCTTGGTGTTCATGGGCCCGGGCCAAGCCGGGCTGGGGTTGGTGGGCCCGTGACGAACACTGGTTGGTTTCTCTCAAGACGAGATCAAAGTTTCACGGCCCCACTCCCATTCACTTTCATGAAGTTTCTACGTCCCTGTATATTGTATCTGAATAAATGCACAATGCCTCTCGAATACAATGAGCAGATCCCAGCCACCAGCAATAAAGGAGATCGACTCTAGCACAATTTGAGAAAGCTAGAGCTGATAAAGCGTAACGGTAGGAACCTTTCCTGCCTCACCCGTTAATCGGGCATAAATTTGCTTGCATCTTGTCTGACCATTGCAGACTTGTAACGACTCAATTTTGTTTTAAGTCGACTCAAGTCTGACTCAACAGCCGAAGAACTGACTCGACTCTTGACTCAAGTGCTGTTTTTTTTTTTTAAATCGACTCAACTCTTGACTCAAGTGTTTTTTTTTTATTGAATCGAGTCGACTCTTGACTCAAATGCTGTAAAAAAATCGATTCGACTCAAAAACGTATTTGAGTCGACTCAATTTGACCCCTCATTACAAGGTGAATTATGTGTTGACCGGGGGGGGGGGGGGGGTCGAGTCGTCAGCAGAATCGCATTTTATCTAGTGTAAACTGGTTTGCTCAGGGAAATCTGTTTGAGTCGACTCAAGTCTGACTCAGCAGCCGAAGAACTGACTCGACTCTTGACTCAAGTGCTGTTTAAACAAAAATGATCGACTCAACTTTTGAATCCAGTGCTGTTTAAAAAAATGATTCGACTCGACTCTTGACTCAAGTGCTGCTTTTTTCAATTGAATCGACTCGACTCATGACCCATCCAAAAATGTCCGACTCATGAGTCGATTCATGACTCAACTCTGAGTCGGTTACAAGTCTGCTTGTCTCACATGTCTAACTAAAAAAACAGCATCTTGAGGAAAATCGGTAGACATCGATGAAACGTATTGCACATCAGCTTTCCTTTTTTGTGTTCAGCCTTGGTTTGCTAGCTCAGCCAGTGGCGGCTGAGGGGGGGGGGGGGGGTGTTTCGATGTTTGTCTGACACAGTTCATAAGTTAACGCCGAGACGGTTGTGCACCAGCAACGAACAGAGCTTGCGGTCGCTGGCGCAGTTCGCCGGAGATAGTACAGGTGCTGCCATCTACCAGTCAGCTGACGCACTAAAGCTTCGGGCAGCACATGACATACAGAAATTGAGCTGCAATGGCCTTTCGCGTGAAGCAGAGGTAGGAGGCAGAGGTAGAGGTGAGCTACAAAAGGTCAAAAGTACCTGACATCAAGGTCACCCCTTTGACGCCTTTCTATTGATGAGTCATATATCGTCCATTTTGTACCGTAATAATAAATGAATATCGATGACAAAACAAAGCATCATATCCGTATCACTGGACTGTGTTCTTTGCCACTGACCGGGGAGGAGTGAGTACGCCGAACGCCTAATAGTTCTCCTAGTCCCCGTCATTTGCAATTCCTCGCCTACCTCGAATGTAAAGAACAAGCAAAGCACATCAATGATAAGCTCACCAGTCACCATTGCATTGTGCCTATATCGGTCGTTTGCACCAATGCCGATGCTTTCCTTCTACTCTCAATTTTGTCAACTCCTTTCTCTTCACGGCAATGCTCAACATACCTCTTATCCTATACATCAACATGCCACAACTATCAATTTATCCACAATACAAATTAATTCCTTCGGATTCATTAATAATTCATTCATTGATTCAGCATTTGTCGCGAGTTCCACTGATCACACCAAACTCCGGCCACAGACCACGTTGCATACTCCGTGTGACTTGTTTATTACTCCTAAGACAGACAGAGAAGAGAGCTACACCAAAGGAGAGCAACTAGTGCTCGACACATCCCTGGACACGTCAGGAATCATATAAAACACCGCGGCGTAAAACACTCACTCACTCACACCGTATTTACACAGAGGGGCGCTCGACCATCACGTTCACGTCCATCACGTTCTGAGCAACATTATCGGAAGCAGCGCGAGACGACTAAGCCTGGGGGCGACGCCAAAACACGGTCAAATGACGCCAAACAACACCAAATGACGCTAAATCACACCAAATGACGCCAACCGAAACCGAATGACTCCGAAGCACGCCTAACGACGGCAAACGACACGAAAGGACGCCATGCGACGCCGCTTCGGCTGAGCGGGCAGACTCGCGTGAGCTCATTAACTTCACAATCACTCACTGCCATCGCTGCCTACTCACTGCCATCGCCTTTCTCAACCACACTCACTGCTTAACCGGCGAAGCCACCATCGCCGGCGCCAGTCCCGTGCTAAATGCAATGACAGAGCAACAAGAGACGCGAGCGCGCCAGCCTGGCAAATCTCAGGACGAGGCAAATCTCAGGACGAGGCAAATCTCAGGACGAGGCAAATCTCACGGAGTTAATCTCACGCAGAAAAGAGGCACACATGGCAAGAGGGCCGAGGCCCGAAGGCTGGGCCCGCGTTCGTCTGTAGCGGACGGAAACACGCGGAAAACACGTCACGAACTCAGAAAACGGCTGCGCAAAGCAGGGGTGGCCAGGACGCGTGCGTGATTATAAAAGTCACCCCTGGGTTGATACATGAAGCTGGCATGACTATCACCGTAACATTGAGTACACTCGTAAGTGGGAAATAGCATCGCTGGTCGACTTCGTGGCCGGCTCACACACGGTATAAAATGCTTCCTCCACCGGACACAGGCCACACAAAGCCAGCGGCAGCACGAGAGAAGCGGACGCGCACAGCGATTGGTCCCTGACAACAACAAACACGCTCGTGATTGGTTGCAGAAGACGACCGCGGACTGTGATTGGCCGCCGATAACGTCATCTGACTGTGGCTGGCCGCTGATTGGCCGCCGAGTAGCCTGTCTGCTCGCTGATTGGCTGTTACACTGCCGACGCCTGTTGCTGACCGGCCAGCCGCAACACCTGTTCGCATATCCTCTTGTAGCACCAGGCGTCACCCTCGAGGCGCTTACGGCGAATACCTGCCGAAAACGAGAGGGGGTCACATCCGCACGGGGGGGGGGGGGGTCACAGTGGACACAGGGGGCCACAGTGGACACAGGTCACAGTGGACACGGGGGTCACAGTGGGCACAGGGGGTCACAGTGGACACAGGGGGTCACAGTGGACACAGGTCACAGTGGACACGGGGGTCACAGTGGGTACAGGTCACAGTGGGCACGGGAGGCACAGTGGGCACGGGGGGGGGGGGGTCACAGTGGCCACGGGGGTCACAGTGGACACGGGGGGGGTCACAGTGGACACGTGGGTCACAGTGGACACAGGTCACAGTGGGCACGGGGGGTCACAGTGGACACGGGGGGTCACAGTGGACACGGGGGTCACAGTGGACACGGGGGTCACAGTGGACACAGGTCACAGTGGGCACGGGGGGTCACAGTGGACACGGGGGGGGGTCACAGTGGACACGGGGGGGGTCACAGTGGACACGGGGGTCACAGTGGACACAGGTCACAGTGGACACGGGGGGGGGGGTCACAGTGGACACGGGGGGGGGGGTCAAAATGGACACGGGGGTCATAGTGGACACATGTCACAGTGGGCACGGGGGTCACAGTGGACATGACGTCACAGTGGGCACGGGGGGTCACAGTGGACATGACGTCACAGTGGGCACGGGGGGTCACAGTGGACATGAGTCACAGTGGGCACGGGGGGTCACAGTGGACATGACGTCACAGTGGGCACGGGGGGTCACAGTGGACATGACGTCACAGTGGTCACGGGGGGTCACAGTGGACACAGGTCACAGTGGGCACGGGGGGCCACAGCGGACATGACGTCACAGTGGGCACGGGGGGTCACAGTGGACATGACGTCACAGTGGGCACGGGGGGTCACAGTGGACATGACGTCACAGTGGGGACGGGGGGCCACAGTGGACATGACGTCACAGTGGGCACGGGGGTCACAGTGGACATGACGTCACAGTGGGCACGGGGGTCACAGTGGACATGACGTCACAGTGGGCACGGGGGGTCACAGTGGACATGACGTCACAGTGGACACGGGGGGGATCACAGTGGACATGACGTCACAGTGGGCACGGGGGTCACAGTGGACATGACGTCACAGTGGGCACGGGGGGTCACAGTGGACACAGGTCACAGTGGGCACGGGGGGTCACAGTGGACATGACGTCACAGTGGGCACGGGGGGTCACAGTGGACATGACGTCACAATGGGCACGGGGGGTCACAGTGGACATGACGTCACAATGGGCACGGGGGGTCACAGTGGACATGACGTCACAGTGGGCACAGGGGGTCACAGTGGACATGACGTCACAGTGGGCACGGGGGGTCACAGTGGACATGACGTCACAGTGGGCACGGGGGGTCACAGTGGACATGACGTCACAGTGGGCACGGGGGGTCACAGTGGACATGACGTCACAGTGGGCACGGGGGGGTCACAGTGGACATGACGTCACAGTGGGCACGGGGGGTCACAGTGGACATGACGTCACAGTGGGCACGGGGGGTCACAGTGGACACAGGTCACAGTGGGCACGGGGGGTCACAGTGGACATGACGTCACAGTGGGCACAGGGGGTCACAGTGGACATGACGTCACAGTGGGCACGGGGGGTCACAGTGGACATGACACGGGGGGTCACAGTGGACATGACACGGGGGGCCACAGTGGTACAACGCATACTACAGTCAGAGGCACAGCGAACACTTGTGTATGTAAGATTGCGTGTTACTATTTTAACATGTCTGATATGCGTTATGCGTGGGCCCAGGCCCAGATGTAGGTCGACCCAGGCCCGATTCAGCTGGCCCGCAGCCATGTAACCGCACCATAGTGCTGTGGTTTCTAACTTAGCGCTTACTGCCCCTAATTAAAATATGTATTAACAGCGTCCAAATTAACAGAAAGTGCCAGCTAGTACCCACGACCCCCATCTCAAAGGCAAGCACTCAGTTTCCAGCTCTGCGTGTCGTGAATCTGAAAGCTTCCCTCCTTCGCCTGAAGACGTAACCATGATGCAGTACTAGTGTTCAAAAGTAGTGTATCCAGTAGTGTATCCAGAAGTGTATATCCAGTGGTGTATCCAGTAGTGTATCCAGTAGTGTTTCCAGTAGTGTATATCCAGTAGTGTATCCAGTAGTGTATCCAGTAGTGTATCCAGTAGTGCATCCAGTAGTGTATCCAGTAGTGTATCCAGTAGTGTATCCAGTAGTGTATCCAGTAGTGTATCCAGTAGTGTATCCAGTAGTGTATCCAGTAGTGTACACAGTAGTATATCCAGTAGTGTATCCAGTAGTGTATCCAGTAGTGTATCCAGTAGTGTATCCAGTAGTGTATATCCAGTAGTGTATCCAGTAGTGTTTCCAGTAGTGTATCCAGTAGTGCATATCCAGTAGTGTATATCCAGTAGTGTATCCAGTAGTAATGCAGTAGTAGCAGCAGGCAGCAGCAAACAGGGGCTACGCCACAGGAGGGGGTGGGACATGTCCCCCCTATTTTGGGAGAGTTTTAACATTACGCCTAGGGCGTTGCATGGAAAGAATCGACTTCAGAATGCATCCGCCCCCCCCCCCCCCCCCCCCCATTTTCGGAACGTGGCGGAGCTCTTAGCAGCATATGATAACCATGCATGAAGTATCGCCGACACGTACCGACAACGTTGAGGGGCTGTATCATGCACACCTCCAGCTCGAACGACATCTTGGCCTTCCCCAGCGGGTCGGCCACCTTGCCTCTCAGCGTGTACCTGCAACATATCCACGACCACATCAGACCAGCACACCCGAGCCTCGATCGTCATCGCACCACCGCCGCTTCCAGCGCCACGGCGCCACGGTGGCCGCCCGCGAGCAACGCTATCGCCACAAACCAGCCAGCACACCGCGGCGGCGGCGGCGGCGGCGGCGCCGGCTGACACAGCGCTGGCAGAAATCAGGCATTATCATCTCTAGACAGCATCGCGAGGCAGCGAGAGGCAGCGAGAGGCACCGCGATCGCTGGCGTAACTCTGAGGCGGGTGTAACTTTGCCAGCCGCTCCGGCTGTGGAGGGTGAGTTATTCGCCAGGCAGCTGCGGACAGCGTAATGGTCTGACGGCTATCGGCCGCGGCGGCCGCGCCAGGGGTGTCAGGCGAGTGGAGGTGCCAGAGGTCACGTGCAGACAGGGGCTCGGGCGCCGTGCCTGCGGACGGACGACCGCGCGCGGCCGCGTCGTGAAATGGCATGCTCGTTGATGGTTATATGATACTGCTGGATTATGTGCATTGTTCTATATACATTCAACAAGACATGCAAAACACAATTAGTCAAAATTCATTCAAATAATCTTTGACAATTCAGAATCACGTTTTCCTTTCCAGAGCTGGTTAGCATGCTTATTGATCGTCTGATTACCGCTAGGATATCCTTTCTAGACTCCGATTCGTATCCACGACAGAGACTTCAGCTCCGAAGCCAGAAACCTGGCCTCATCACACTGCGGTCCGCGCAGCAGGGGCGACGGATTGCGGGGCAGGGTACACAAAATGCCCCCCAGTTGAAAATCCTGGGGGGGGGGCAAAAGGTTAATTTTGCCCCCCCCCCATTTTAAGCAGGCTAAAATCTGGGGAGAAAAATGACCCTTTTGCCCCCCCCCCCCCCCCCAGGATTTTCGACGGGGGGGGCATTTTGGGTACCCTGCCCCCGCAATCCGCCGCCCCTGCCGCACAGCACTACCTCACAGGACGACATATGTACCCTTTCTGTTTGAGGACGATGCCGCGGCTCCACAGCTCGCGCTGCAGATCGATCAGCACCTGGTCCGGGTCGGTGCTGCCCGTCGCCGAGACGTTCAGCATTTTCTGCGGCACACGCGAAAGGCAGAGGTCAGTTGACATTCTACGACAGTTGGCATTGAGGCAGGTGACAGTATATCATTGACATACGCACAATTCATGGCATTGACGGATCCAGAACGGTCAAAACAAGATGGTTTGGGGCCGAATCCCAGAAAGTCGGAAATATGTCAAAAACTCAAAAGATTTCGCTTCCTCGTGCAGTAAAAACTTATTTGGAAGCAAAATTTGTGAGAAAACGAGCTAAAATTGCTCGATTTTGTTTTTAAAAATTAGAAAATATGTTCATTTTTACCGATTTACACCGTTTAGAGGGGATTGCTCCCATGCGCTCCCTGGATTCGCCAGGGGTTCACGGTATACGGACAATGAGGGGGGAGACGCGTTTTGGTAAAACACTGTTACGAAACAGACGAATTGTTGTCATTTAGTTCCGTACACACTCAAAGGTTAGCTGAGCTCATTGCACTTTAGGGTGCGACGTAAGTCTTGCGAGCGGCACCCGCAGAGGCGTCGCTACCTTCTAAAAAGTGTGTGTGTGTGGGGGGGGGGTCCACTGTCAGGGGGGTCATACCCAGAGGAGGGGGCGCCCCGGCCTAGAGGGGCGCAAATCCCATGAACTTCCTGGATGTCACTTGCATAATTGTCCGGCCCCTCTTTCACATAAAAAGAGCAATTGAACTTACTACCAATCCTTCCATATCGAGAGGATGGGTTTTATGCCAGAAAAAAAGCGTCGCGAAACAGCGTTATTGCTGATGGGAAGACATTTGTAATGCGCGGCCAACGGTGCCCGGTGGTGAACCAGGCATGCATATCGACGAATCAAGACATAAATGTCGAATATAAATGTCAACGTTCCGCAGCGGGCAATTACATTTTGTTGGTTTTAAATCGAGAGAAAAAAATACAGCTTTGACAACTTCAAACATGCACCGGCACAGCGGCACGCTCATGCAAGGACTGCGCATTGCACATCAACATGGGACATATTCCTGACTAATGAGCGACTAGTTTAACGGATCATATCGACTACCACTCGATGCGTTTCACTTCACATATTCACAGCACTGAAAGTATGGGTAGTAAACAAAATAGCAATGAAGAAAATAATTAAAGGAAAGCTTATCAAGGAAGGAAAGGAAACATCAGCCAAAAACTTGCAAACGGTAAATCGCACAGACATCAGAATGGTACCGATCGCTTCGGTGCATCATGACAGGTGCAGTGGTGAATAATCAAGGGGATTGGCCCAGGCGCACAACCAGAAATTGCACATTTCGGGAGGGGAGGACACGGCTGCTGGGGTCGTTATCTCCAGTCCAAAAGGGGCCTCATTTCCGATACAAAGGGGTGCACGACGCTAGGGGCGACACCTGCACCCGCAGGGGCGCCCCCCCCCCCCCTTGCGAGGCATGTAGGGGCGCCGACTGCAGTCACAACGCATTATACCGCCTCGGGAAGGTATCTCGTCGCCCTCGGAAAGCATCATGCCGCCTTCGGAAGACATCTTGTCGCCCTCGAAAGGCACCATGCCGTCCTTGGAAGTTGGAAGGCATCTTGCCGCCCCCAGAGCGCATAAAGCCGCCCTCAGAAGACGTCTTGCCGCCCTCGGAAGGCCTCGGAAGACATCTTGCCGCCTTCGGAAAGCATTTTGCCGCCCTCGGAGCGCATTATGCCGCCCTTGGAAGGCATCATGCCGCCTCCGGAAGACATCTTGCCGCCCTCAGAGCGCATAATGCCGCCCTCAGAAGACGTCTTGCCGCCCTCGGAATGCATTCTGCCGCCATCATAGTGCATTATGCCGCCCTTGGAAGGTAGCATGCCGCCCTCGGAAGACATATTGCCGCCCTCAGAGCGCATTATGCCGCCCTCGGAAGGCATTTTGCCGCCCTCAGAGCAGATTATGCCGCCCTCAGATGACGCCCTGCCGCCCTCGGAAGACATCTGGCCGTCCTAGGAAGAAATCTTCCCGCCCTCATAGCGCTTTATGCCGCCCTCGGAAGGCATCTTGCCACCATCGCACCTGTTATGAAGGGGGCGCCACATTTTGGGAGAGGGGCGGCGGGCGCACATGAGCTTGGGCCCTCACTAGCATAGGGGCGCACACACATATGCTGGCGGCAGTGGCGTGCGCAGAAGTTCACAAAGGACCAGGTCATTGCCTTGCGGGGCGCCACCCGATCGACAGCGGCGCTACCAATATTGACGAAAATTGTGTAAGGGGTGGGGGCGCCTCTCCTTCCGCACCGTGCGGGAAGGAGAGACGCCCCCCCCCCTTCCGTCACTAGCCGGAGGGGCGCAGTCACTGGCCAGGGGAGCCGTCACGGGCCGGAGAGGGGCAGTCACTAGTCGGAGGGGCGCCGTCACTCGCCGGAGGGGCGCCCGGCGCGGTCACTTGCGGGAGAGGCGCCGTCACTGTCCGGTGGGGCGCCGTCACTGGTCGGAGGGGCGCCGTCACTCGCCGGAGGGGCGCAGTCGCTGACCGGAGGGCCGCCTTCACTGGCCGGAGGGGCGCCGTCACTGGCCGGAGGGGCGCGGTCACTGGCCGGAGGGGCGCCATCACAGGCCGGAGGGGCGCCATCACAGGCCGCAGGGGCGCCTTCACTGGCCGAAGGGGCGCCGTCACTGGTCGGAGGGGCGCCGTCGCTGGCCGGAGGGGCGGTGTCACGGGCCCCAGAGGCGCCGTCTACGGCAGGGGGCGCCCTCACTGGCCGGAGTGGCGCCGTTACTGGCCGGAGGGGCGCCAGCTTTGCATGGGCGCCTCGGGCCCAAAGGATCAGGTCATGCCCTGAATGACCGTATACTCGGTACAACACTGGCTGGCGGGTATTTTTGTCTTTTTTAGTTTTCCTTGTTTTTTTTGTCTTTTTTAGAGGGCGCCTCTGGCGCCCTCTCAAAACCCAGAACAGACCCACTTTTTGAGGAGGCTCTTTCGGCGCCCGCTCAAAAGGGGGGGGGGGGGTCCGGGGAACCCGGACCCCCCCCCCCCCCCCCCCCCCTGTAGCGACGCCCCTGGGCACCCGTGTTATAATCATGGGGGTATTGTTTTTTCCTGTGACGAAAATCCTTCATATGGCAGCAATCTGGTAGCAGACGCCGACGATAATCAGCCGCGATCGGCGCCATTGCCCCCACGAAACTTCCCCGGCCCCCATCCGACATCGGGGCTCTGTTTACGCAGTAGTATTCAATTGCGGTGTTTACGTTGAGTTGTGAACTAGTTTCACCGAGTACGTTAGATGCGAAGCGCGTACGTTTTATAAGTACCTTGCATTTAATAAAACCCCGTGGTGGTCGTTTTGCCGCTACGAAGTGGAGTCCGTGCTGTGTAGCGCGTTATATTGACTGAAGGTAAGGTACGACCCTAATGCCAGAAGGTAACTAGTTATGTCAAAACATTGGTCGATGGGAGCTGCTGAGATTGTTTTCATTTATGACAAGAATGTACATGATCTTTACAAGGGAAATGGATTGCATAACTCCGACCCCTGTGAATGTCTGAACCCAGACCTCTGCCAGCTATAAACATCATGACTGCCAGCTTGATGCCTATTCAACTTATGATGACCATTAACATCCCAAACAATTAGGTATTGGTAGGGGGTAACAGTGGGGCTGGCGTCACCGTCTCAGCCAGGCAATAAAATCAAAGTTGGTTACTATCACCGTTGTTGGTCTGGAGTCAGGGAAGCTTTATGATGTCACCAGATATGTCTACAAGCAAATCTTAGGATGCCCCAATTTAATAGCTACTAGCGGTAGGCCGAACCGATTGGAATTAATCAAACTAATCTAACCTAACCCCGCCATTAAGTCTGATTGGGTCGGCCTACAGCTTGTAGCCATTAAGTCCGATCAGGTCGGCCTGCAGCTTGTAGCCGTTAAGTCTGATCAGGTCAGCCTACAGCTCATAGCAATTAAGTCTGATTGGGGCGAAACCTGCTCATAGCCATTAAGTCTGATTGGGCGGCCTAAGATTCGCTCGTAGCCAGAATCTGGTGACGTCTTAATGCTTCCCTGTGACTTCAGACCAACAACGGTGATAGTAACCTTGCACCTTTATTTTATTGCCTGGCTGCAACGGTGACGCCAGCCCCACTGTTACCTGGTGGGGCAGGCGTCACTTCCAAACACAACAGTAGGTAGTGTGACAAGTGGCAGGCGGTGCTGTCAACTTGATGATGTCATTGGAGGCATGGTTGGCAAAGTTGCTGTTTGCTGGTATACATTTTGTACTCTTGTACTTTTTTGAAATTTGTGTGCTCTTTGAAAAGGGGAAAATAAACAATCAAATCAAATAATTCATAATCATATTGTATTTGATTCAGTCAACTGGATCAAGCTCTGGAGACCAAGCCCTCAATCAGAATACCTAGGCTTGTTTACTACTCAATCAGACTTAATGGCTACAATCAGGTTTCATCCCGATCAGACTTAATGGCTACAATCGGTAGGCTTCGTCCCAATCAGACTTAATGGCAGGGTTAGGTTAGTTTAGGTACCATAACCCAAACTAACCTAGTCTGATCGGGATGAAACCTACCTCTCATAGCCATTAATTCTGATGGGGACAAAATCTACTGCTTGTAGCCATTAAGTCTGAGTAGTAAGCAGGCCTCCAATGACATCATCAAGCCTGCAGCACTGCCTGCCACTTGTCACACTACCTACAGTGTTGTGTACAAAAGTGTACCTGTGCGGAAGTGCCTGCCTGACCAATACCAACAATTATACCAAGACATTGAAACTGTCTGCTAACATGCCCATGACCACCTCCATTGACACCTCACCACTACCTAGCACATATTAGTGTTGCTCACATTAACGGAAATATAATGGAGAGCATGGTATGCTGATCTGGGCAACAAGCTTGAGTTGGCGCTCAGTGGCAGGCACAGATTTAGGGGGGGGGGAGGTCTGCCCTCCCCTGAAGACATAAATTCAATAAAACGTCAAATATTCCAAAAATTGTGCAGCATGCTTCATAATCATTTTTTGTTACCAAAAACACTGGATATTTGAAGCTACCAACAAAAGATGCTTGTTCCTAGCAACCACACATTTTTAACAGCCATAAATCACACCCATTACTGCGCCCCTCCTGAGAAGAATTCTGGATCCTCGCCCGAGTGGTACGACGCCTGCTTCTCAACTCCATGAACAGGGTTAAAATTCCGTGTTGGATCCTCTGTAACCCAGCCACCAATACCCCTGAACATATGCCCCAATGCCCTCTGACGTCACCTGACCTTGAGTGCGACCGCTGCCACCGGCCACAGGCTTTTCCCGTCGGGGGCAAATAGCGAGCGCCGAAGCGACTCGAACCCGGGCTGCCACGATCGGGTGACCCGGCGCTCTCCCAACTGAGCTACAAGGGCGGACAAAGTTGGTGTTCTTTTTTTGGACTTCAACAAAACATGGCAATGTGTTGCTATCTGACAGAAGGCTCAGTCAAGGATGGCTAAAAAAAAAAAATAGTTTGTGAGGTTAATCCCAACAACTCTCATCAAATTAACAAACAAACGAGCAGGGGCATTGCTACCAGGGGGAAGAGGGACTGGGGGCTAGTTGCGCAGGCCCTGTCCCCTACCGTCCGGTCGGGCAATTACTGGCAGCCAGCAGAATTTATAGGCGAAAGTTGTACCTGCCCGACGTACTTGAGGCCTGTTCACGACCACCTGCGGTTCGGCGGTTTCCAGCAATGATGGCCCGCCCCTTTCCTCATGCGTCATCACAAACAGGCGTCTCTTGAACACACTGACATTTCATCCTGCGGTTGCTCCGTGCCAACCGCCGGAACCGCAGCCGTGTGACGTCATACCGTTCGCCCATCCCCACTTTTGGTTACCCCACCGGCTGCCGACCACTCCTGACCGGCGAACCGCAGCCAACCGCAGGGCCCGTGAACAGGCCTCTGACGTCACCTGACCTTGAGTGTGACCGCTGCCACCGACCTCGGGGGCAAATAGCGAGCGCCGAAGAGACTCGAACCCGGCCTGCCACACCGGGTTAGGTCAAAAGCACTCTCCTGACTAAGCTACAGGGCGGACATTTTTGGTGGACGCCTTGTGAAAACCTGATAAGATGTTGCATTCTTATCCATCAGTAACTGATTTAAAATGAACTTCCTTGTATTAGTAGTCCACTTATATTTGATTTATTAAGAATGAAATGTTCCATTTTCAGCCAATTTTGTTGATTTGGAGGTGGACAGACTTTACAACCTCATTGGGTACTCTTGCATTACATCAACCTCATTACATCATCATATAATATAAGCCCCTGATTAGCCCCTGATTTGTGAAAGACAAACACCAGGTCTTGTAATGCTCACTGTTTTGACAGAAGCAGAGGACTTTGAGTGTTCAAAGGATGCTATATAAATGGTAGTGTGTGTAGTTAACTCAGTTATCTAAATGATATTTAAAATGCCCCAGTTTTGAATTTGAAGTGTTAAAAGAAAGATATGTCCCCCTCAAGAATGAGTATGAAAATGAATTGAATAACATATGATGGGTTATAGGTATGACAATTGGTGATGTGATAAACAATGGTTCAAAAATGTGAAAACAACAGTCTTAGCTCCTTGCCGCTAGCAGTCTGTAAGCCTATAAAAACGCATTAATCAGCCAAGGAGCCAATAAAAGGGTGCTTATTGGTTGTCAGACATGCCATGATGTAGTGCAGGCAAGCCACAATCTGAACAGGCTAAAGGCGGCCGCACACTAGGTCATTCGTTGCGCGGAGGTCGCGAGATCGCTGCGACTTTCCGCGCATCTTTAGCGACTTTCCGCCTTCGCGTCAGCCGAAACGTCAAAAATCGCGGACGAATGTCGTCGGCCGGCCATCTGCGGACCGGGGAAAAAACTGATTCGAACGAGCTTTTTCCGCGACTGAACGCCGCGGAGCCGCGGACAACAAAATTGATCAGGCTAACAGTGGCGAATCTATGCAAGATAGAGGTACAAATTTTGCACAGTATGCTCTTGCCGCTGTGAAATTTATTATGTAAAAGTTTCGTGGTTTTAAACTTACATCTTCGTCGAAAAATGGCAATCATTAAGTTACCTTGGGACAGGCTGTAGGCACCGGTTGCGACATGCTGTAGGTCGGCGAGGCGGAATCTCGCGAGCAGACAGCGCCGAATCCGCCGGAACAAGGACGCTATTCCGCGGTATCGCCGCGATTTTCCGAGGCGGAATTTCGCAGTGATATCGGGCGCCGAATGCGCAGTGTGCGGCCGCCTTAAAGGGAGTATACGGGTTTTTCCCAGAATAATTGAGTTACATAGTAAAACGTACTTATAAAGGTGGTAGAAGTCACACGGTAGCCACATTTGTCTGGAAATGACCTCTTCTGCGCGTAAGGACATTCCAAAGTGTGCGGTGATGCCACCGCGTATTTTCTGCAGGACCGGCTGAGGCAGAGCCAGTCATCTCTTTTATGCTAATAAAAACACATGGCATATTTCCGGTAAAATAAGCAATATTTGAAAGAAAATAAACTTGTTTTGTTCCAACGACAGCAGCAGTTACCTAGTTTTCCCATACAATTCTATATTTTTCATGAATTTTCATGTAAAAAAATTAATACGCCACCACCAAATTCTCAACGCTAAAGGCCAGAGAAAAGAAAACCACAAAAACACAAAACCTCAACGAACAGTGCGTAGTAATACAAAGTCCCGTCAGTTTTGAATTGCATAATAATTTTGTGATCCAGTGTAGGACTTGCAGATAATTCAAAACTCTAAAATTGAACTTCAGGATAAAAGTGGTGGACAGTCGTGCCGATCAAGTACTCGTTATCTGATCCTAGTCTCGAAAAACGCCCAAGTTTTAACGTTGATAGTTTCTGAAATAATGGACTAAATGAGCATTGAGGTCTCTGGTATATGTCTTAAACGTGTTTAAAGCTCATACAACTGCAAAAGAGTGCATTTACTTTCAGGATGGAAACCCGTATAATCCCTTTAAAGGGAAATAATTACCTTTTGATTTTGTTAGCAACAATTTCTTAGGCTACCGCTATGGTTTTAAAATTATTTTATTTAAATTTAAGAATTAAATAAAATTATTCCCAAATTCGAAGTTGTAAGTTTGGGAAAAATACAAAACAAGTACCTTGTGTACTTCATGAAGGTCATTGACAAATTCGCCCTTCCCTACCATTGTTTACATCGATTGCGGCATTTTTGGAGGCTCTGACATTTCCGATCAAACTGAGCGCTGCTCGGACACACGCTAGTAGCGCTTTCGTTCTCCATGGCAACCAGGCGTCAGCCAATCAAAAGCCAGAAAGGGAATACGTTCTGGCTTTCATTGGCTCACACCTGGTTGCCATGGAGAACGAAAGCGCTACTAGCAACAACTCGCCACAATGGTTAAGTGCGCCGAGAAGCATGACAATGCTTTGTAAACAAATCGCCGACGCTAAATAGGTCGCCGTCGATGTGCATCGATGAGCTTCCGATTTAATTGCCAGTTTTGTGTTATTGTTTGTTAGTTTTTTGGGGATAAAATATTATTTTTCATGATAATATAAAGCATAGTGTTATATACAGCCACAGACAAATTATACAATACTCCTAATGTTGAAAACAAATGAATTTATTTTCAAAAATTGAGGGTCGCAACCACTAACTATGCCGCCGTTGATGTGCATCGATGAGCTTCCGATTTTATTGCCACTTTTTCCAATCGCTGTTAGTTTTAGAAGATCGCCGGGCATATAATCACAACAAGCAGAACGCACAATATATTTTCCACTCCATTACGTAAAAAAAACAATACGGGAAAAGCCCGCAGTTTGATGAGGACCAAAAGTACTTGCAAGTACCGGTCGTTAAAAGTGTGGAACGCTTATCAACTTTAACTTGAAATATCTTTCGGTAGGAAAGTTTTCATGCAAAATGTGATGAATTTACAATATATTTTGGTCTCGTCTGGCGATTTCAAGTGCTAACTCCATTTTTGCGGAAAAAGGTCATTATTTCCCTTTAATGGGTAATGCTATGCTAGCAACATGTTTTCGATTATTTATTATTATTGTTAAACAAATGATCAAATGTTAGATAAATCATTCAAAAGTGTTTGTTCGCATTATGTCTGAGGCAGTGTAGCCAAAAAGAGGAGCTATCAAAACCATCCAAATTAATGAGGGAAGTCGCATGGACAGCAGAGTAGTTTTTGTCTTATAACCTCAGCCATCCTATAACCTAGCAGTAATGTTTATAACCTCAGCTTCTACGCCTCTCGTTATAGATGGCGCTGCAGACGGACGGCTACAATGCCGATACGGAGGGCAGTAACAACTCGCCTCTGCAGAACGAGTCGGATGAGGAGATGGAGGATGAGAAGGA
This sequence comes from Chirona hameri, assembly GCA_036785665.1. Classification (NCBI taxonomy): domain Eukaryota; kingdom Metazoa; phylum Arthropoda; class Thecostraca; order Balanomorpha; family Balanidae; genus Chirona; species Chirona hameri. The sequence goes on from JAXIVJ010001387.1 coordinate 17,005, forward strand.
CCCAGAAGGTAAGTTATTTTTGATTGACACCTTTTCACTGTGCAAGATCGAAACAGAGCCTAACTAACCAGATAGTTCATCTTCCCAGCTGCATGTACCGGAAAGTCTATCTTTATAGTGTTATTGGTCGCGACGACTTCGCTAGTCATTTCGCGCCCAAAAGTTTAAATTAAAACGGTATTGGACGGATGCTAACCTTTTTACGATAATGAAACAATTGCATACGTTGTAAGTCAAGGTTAGAATAAATCAATGACATTTCCACTTGGAAAATCCGGAATATCACCGGGACCAGACGATTCCCTTTATGCCCAGCCGCCCCTGACATATCATCGTTCTGCCCTTACACCGTCCACCCGTGCTGTTTTGACCAGTCATCCTCTCCGTCCCTGCTCCGACAGGCGCTCAGATCGTGCTGCAGCGTCTTGACCTGAACGGGGGACCGCCGTTCCTCGCCCGAGACTACATGAGCGGCGATGATTACTCAGACTACTCGATCAAGAGCTTCGGTGAGTCTCCGCGCCGGCAGATTCGGCGGTTATGCTGATGGATTTGTCTTGTGAAGACAGCAATGACAGGTAGCCTTAAAAATTTGACTTTAAGAAGGAGAAATCGTCGAAATGGCGTTAACTTTAACCATGATTATATCTCATACATGTGGCATACATCATATCACTTAACCCGGCAGTCACTGGGGTATATTCTGTAACACGACTCACTGGGGGGGGGGCTTTTTTTTAGCCCCCCTGGTATCTTCAGAACCAATGATCGCAGCGGGACGCGCAAGGCGGCATTCGAAAGCGCTCAATGAGAGAAGCCTAACGCAAACTTAAAAATGTCAAATTAAGGTCACATGTCAGGTCACGGTCAAGTCAAACGTCAAAATCGAGGTATTTGAGTTTATGGACAATACTTGCCATCCATGGCCTTCGATTACGCCTATAATCACCCAAAGTGATTTTAAAGGTATGATACATATCCCACATGAGCTAAAGTGAGATTGTTGGAAAAGAGCAAGGTCAAGGTCAGGTCACAAAAGGTTACTACACTCAAAATATCAACGAAAGTCATGCAGCACATGGTTTATGGATGCTTTTACGCGTAGAATTCGATAGTAGAAGTAATTTTACCACCTGACTTCATTTACGTGAAGTTAGTGTCAAGTTCAGGTCAAGTTCAGGTCACTGAAGGTCAAAATTTGAAATTGATAAATCGAAATAAAAAAGGCATGTTTCTATATCAGATTTATCTAAAGAAAACAGTGCTGGCATTTATTTGTCTGTATCCGGTCAATAAAATCCAAAAAACGCAATTTCAAAATCTGACGTCATGATTTACCCATACTTTATATGTCATGAAAGTAAAAAAGATGATATAATTTTGAAATTTGGTGTGGTAGTTGCCCATATGTTGTTATCTGATATATATTCCGGTTTTTTCAATATCTTTCAAATATTTGATTTTGTGAGCATTTTTTTTCAAAAAAAAAGTTTTTTTTTTAATTTTGGGTCAAAACCCAAATGTTTCGAAATTTCGAGATAGCCGGTTTGTAGCCCTTGCAATGTTCTACCTTTTAGCGTTTTTCGATTGCATTTTGCTTCATATGCGGCATTTGTAGGGCCTGGCAAAATTTAGCCGATTTTGGTGTCAAAATCGTGTTTAGTGACGTCACTAAATTTACTATATCTCAAATAAATTCTGACGAAATTTTTTATTTTTTTCTTATAATGTGTAAAAATGATGCCCGGATAGGTACTGAAAGTTTGGCGTCGATATCTGCATTAGTTATTGAGATATGCCTAATATTCCTAAGGGGGGGGGGGCTAAACCCCCCCCCCCCCCCCCCCCCCCCCCCAGTGACTCGCGGGTTAAAACGATTTACAGTAGGGTGGGCGCCTGGTAAATGTTAATTTTAACAAAAATGAAACGCTTGTTTAGTTTTGTAAGCAAATACAAGTGAAAAGTTAACTGGGGATCTTGGATGAGAGTTGAGACTATTCAAAGCTTGCGCGCAGTTCTCAGTTTCTGACGATTTCTGCCTACTGTCTCCCTCAGAGGAATCCGACTCCGACTACGACGGCAAATCGAAGAAGAAGACCAAGAAGCGCCGCGCCGTCAAAAATATAAAATGCGACGAGTGCAACCGACGCTTCACACACAAGAACTTCATGCTGAAGCACAAGGCGGTCCACTCCGGCCTGTTCACCTGTCCCAAGTGCGACAAAAAGTGCGTCTCGGCCGGCTCACTGCGGATCCACCAGCGCATCCACACCGGGGAAAAGCCCTACGCCTGTGACGAGTGCGACAAGAAGTTCGCCTTCCGCCTGCAGCTGCTGGCGCACACCGAGCGCGACCACGGCGACGGGGTGCTGTCCTTCGCCTGTGACGAATGCGACCGAGCGTTCCACAAGGAAGCGCATCTCCTTCGCCACAGGCTTGCGCACAAGGCGCGCAAGCACGAGTGCCACTTCTGCGGCAAGGGCTTCGTTAGCGCGGCGCCGCTGCGCGCGCACATCCAGCGCGTGCACCGTGCGCAGCGCGCCATCTCGCCCGGCGACGGCGACGGTGGCCGTCGGTCCGGCCGCGCGACGCGGGTCGACTACCGCGATGACGTGATCAACGTCGAGGCCGCCACTGACGAGCCGAAGAAGAAACGGCGGCCGGCCAAGGCGTTCAATGCGAAGGCAGTGCCGAACCGCCTGCGGCAGCGCGGCGGCGAGGCGCCGACTGGCAAGGCTGGCAAGGCTGGCAAGGGGAAGAAGAAGAGACGCCCGATGTATACCGGCGCCGGCACGCAGCCCAGTCGGGAGTCGAGTCGGCGCACGAAGGCAGTCGAATATGCCGCAGAGTCCTCGGGGGAGGCGGAATCTGAGGACGAGCCGCCGCCGAAGACGAAGGGGCGCGGACAGGCGCGGGGAGCCGCGGCAGAGAACGGTCAGGATGACGACGGGGAGAGTGAGGAGGAGGTGACCAAACCGACCAAGCGAGGACGCGCCGCTCCGAAGAGCAGGCAGGCGGACGGGGAGAGTGAGGAGGAGGTGACCAAACCGACCAAGCGAGGACGCGCCACTCCGAAGAGCAGGCGGGCGGACGGGGAGAGTGAGGAGGAGGTGACCAAACCGACCAAGCGAGGACGCCCCGCTCCGAAGAGCAAGCGGGCGAAGGAGGAGTCTGAGGAGGAAGAGGAACAGGAGGAAGACGAGAAGATTCCACGAGGACGAGGCCGCTCGAAGAAGGCCGCAGAATCGGAAGAGGACGAAGAAGAGCAGGAGGAACCCAAGAAGACTCCACGAGGACGAGGCCACCCGAAGGAGGCCGCAGAATCTGAGGACGAAGAGGAGGAACACGAGAAGACTCCACGAGGACGAGGCCGCTCGAAGAAGGCCGCAGAATCGGAAGAGGACGAAGAAGAGGAGGAGGAACCCAAGAAGACGCCGCGAGGACGGGACCGCCCGAGGAAAACCGCAGAACCTGAGGAAGAAGAAGACGAGGACGAACCGGCACCGCGCAAACGTGGTCGTCAGACGCCTAAGAAGGATGCCGACGAATCTGAGGACGACGAAGCGGAAGAAACCGAGGCGCCGGAAGAAACACCACGCGGCCGTGGCCGTGCACCTGTCAAACGCAGGAGCCTCGCCGAGCGTATGCAAGACAACGATGACGACGAAGACCAGAAGTCTCCCAGGAAAACACCCAGTCGCGGCCAGAAAGGCCCCAGAAAGGCCCCCGCTGAAAACGGCGAAGAAGGCAGTGACGAAGAGGAGACACTGCCGGCGAAGAAGGCGACTCCTCGCGGCCGCGGCCGGTCCGCCAAGACGACCGTCGCGGAGAACTCCGACGAGGACGACGCAGCAGCGGCAGAAAACGGCGCACCTGACGCTTCAGATGCAGAGTCGGAAACTTCGAAGAAGCCGGCTGAAGGCGAAGAAGGCAGTGACGAAGAGGAGACACCGCCGGCGAAGAAGGCGCGCGGCCGCGGCCGCGCCACCGCGGCGAAGACCTCAGCGATACGCGGCAGCAGCGGTCGGCGCTCGACAGCCACCAACGTCAGCTTCGCCGATAATAGCGACGAGGAGAGCAACAGCGACCAAGACGGAAGCGACGAGGAGGCTGGGTCGCGACGTGCCTCCGGCCGCAGCCGCCGCGCCCGGGACGACGCAGAGTCCCGCGTGCCGCCCAAGAAGAGACTGCGTGGACGCCAGTAGAGTCGCCGCCGACGGCTGAGGCGCGATCCAAGGCGTCCCCTGGCCGAACGAAGCACACGATGGACATGGGAGATAGTGAGTGGTGTTGGGCCGTGGGAGACCTCCCGTCGACTGATAACCAACATGGACTTCAATTGTCGACCACAGGTCGTAAACGCAGCAGTGCTCGCCACGACGACGGTTGAGCTTGTCGGGAGAATATCTCGGTTCGCTTCGCCACGATGGAGTTGCACTGCTCTCGCGTAGTTGTGTAACGTGTAGTTTCGCGCGGAAGGCACGGGCAAGAGGTCGGGCGTCGACGGAGAGACGCAGCGAGTGCGAGGAGGGGGACGTGAACGCTGAGAGTTTGTGGGGTTTTCATTTGTAAGCAAAATTGCCATTTCATCATTGCTGTAGGCGCGCGGTGGCCCTTCACGAGGGACGAACTGACTGGATATGTAACAGGTGTACAAAGATGACGCAGTGTAACCCAGTAAGCTGACGTTAGGTCGGCTTCACAACTGGCAGTTTTTTTTAGTATCTTTAGACTCGGACAGCGGAGGAAGCACGGTGTGAGGTCTCGCGGTGCGTGTGTTAGGCTTGTGCGTCGCGAATGTCAACGTCCTTGTGATGTGCTTTTGGCGGCAATTCGTTTTAACCCTTTGGAATAAAAATATAGATAGAAAGCTTCATTTTACCAGTAGTCTCGTCACCAATGTTTCATGGCGGTATTCGGAGCAGAGAGCCATTGCATGTCTGTTTTTGAATAAAGGCACTGCCAAACCAACGTATGTCACACACACGCCAAATGATAGAACACGGACGATCGGAAATCGGAACCACAAGGGTCGCTTTGATCACTAACCAATGTTAAAGAGGAAATAGTTCACCTTCGGAAATTTTTCAGAACACGATTTTATTATATTTTTAATACAGTTTCTTTTTTTCTTTTCAAAAATGGTCCTACATCGCGCCAATTCAGGACAGAAGGTCGTAAATTATTAATGTTATGGTGTGCGTTATTGGTCTGCGCATGCTCAGACCAGTGCTGGCACTCTCAGACGGTACGGTATACCATATATGCGCCGCATTCCTTCGCCAAAAAGTCAAATATCTTCGGCTGGAGTCTTTTCAGCCACGAAAAGTTGCAGATAAGGATTTCTCAACACGGGCTACGAAACTGCTATTTCAGTTCAAAATCCCATGTTGAAGGTGAACTATTTCCTTTAAGCTGATAGTCTGCAGACGTAGCTTGACAACGGAGGTCCAGCATCAGGCGGGTCAGAATGTTTGTTAACTAGTGGCGCCGAATGTCATTATCATCACGACCTGCTCAACTCGCGCGTACTGAAGACGTTATAACCGCGTAACCACAACAGCGAATGGGAAGCTCGAAACTGGAGCAGAATTCTTAGAGCACACAATCGTATTTATTAATTAGATTATCCCATTAGTGATGCGTTTGTTGTTGCTATCGGTTAAATTAAGTTGTCGTTTGGCGGCCGTGAACAGTTCGAGAGCGACGGTCAGCACCGACTTATCGACAACCGCAACTTCTACAGCTCGCCTCAATATCTACCAGTAAGACGGCATGATTGGGCCGGGAACCGAGCGGGCGGTTAAGTTAACTTAAGTGTTATTTACCAACGAGAAAGAGCACTCAAGAGCCCTGCTTTGAATCGAAAAGGACAGGGCAAATCGCTTACGTATTAGCTGTAAATTGTGTCACACCGTTGTCAGGGACACACGCTTCAAATGGGAAGACTGTGTTGTGCGTTGGCGCGCGCTGCTCCCGAACTTGACAACGCAGCATTTCAAAACATTTTTGGACATTCCTTAACCCTCGCCCTACGGGGGGAGGGGCTGACAGTTCCCCCTGAGGTTTTTCTTGAATTACTTTTAACACATGCGGCGCATCTTGCTGAAATTTTCAGTAGCTGAGTTTACAACAATTATACGTATCCTATCGAACTTGGAAGTGTATACGAATATTAGATCGTGACCTATGACCTTTTCGTCAAGGTCATGTCAGACCCCAAAGGGCCATTGACCTGACCCCAAAGGCCACCAGTTGACCTAGATGCTCAAAATGGAATGCCTTTGAATTGTCCTTGACAGGCAACACGTTACTTGTTACGGTGTCTCTATCTCTCTCCGTTCGGAAGTTATACTAGGCGCCCTGTACAATCGCTATTTTTGGACGTGGCCGATCTTAGGCCATTCACTTGACCTGGAAGGTCAGCCGTTGGCCTGAAACCTAAAAATCGCATTATGTTATATTCCTCTCATGACAGGCAACATGCTGGTTCTTACCGCATTGCTCTAAGTTGCTCAGTTTCGAAGTTAACAGGGGGATGTCAGCCCCCCGTAGGGCGAAGGTGAGAAAAGGGTCAAGGGCGAGGGTTAAGAGTGCCAAGGGCAGAAACAGTGAAATACCCACCCTCCCCCTTGAAATGGCAATGAGAAAATAGTGGACCACACCGCTAAAGTTGAACTGTTCACACTTTTGCTAGCAAGTTTGCTGACCCGTCTGTACCGTCTGTACCAGGGCATCGGATAACATGTTAACTAGGGGGGAGGGGGCAATTGCCCCCCAGTGGAGGGAGTTGCCCCCCCCCCCAGTAAAACTGAGTTAATTCGGCACGAGCGGGCATTATAATACTATAAATGATGCCTTAAAAAATCCTTCAGTCACCCGACATTTTGTTTTTACCTTACGGCATGGCCTCGGATAACATGTTAACGGGGGGGGGGGGGGGCAAATACCCCGCAGTGACTGCTAGCTGCCTCCCCAGTGACCAAATCTTGCCCCCCTAGTGGGAGCAAAATTCGTAGGTAACATACGATTACACGGTCTGTAAAGTAGATAAAAGCGTCACTGAAGCATGCTTTCAACTTAAAACAAATACAACGCCGTTTACAGCTACCTAGCGTAGCTTTGAGATCTTGAGGACGGATACCCGCCCCTCGTCGCGTCGGTTCGAAATTGGCGTGGAGCACAGGCGTCGATTTATATACGTTTGGGGTAGCCCTCGGCCCCCACATGTTGAGTTTAGTCCCCAAAAGATGCTTTCGGCTCCCTCAATGTTTTCTGGCCAATGGCGGCTACAAGAGGCCCAAAACCTCCTCCTCCCTCCCCTGACCAGGAGGTGAGGGAGGTCAGAGTCCCCGCCGGCCGCCTCTGCTCGAGCACCCGCGCTGAGCTGGTCGCTCTCAGAGCCGCCCTGACCGCTGTGACCGAGATCGGGGGGTCCACGGCGGAGCGCCCCGTCGTGATCTGCCTGGACTCGCAGGCGGCCCTGCTGTCCCTCGAGAGCGGTCCGCTCGCTCAGACCTCGGAGATCGGAGCGGCCATCTGGACGCTGCTCGTGGCCAGACCGTGCACCTCCAATGGGTGCCGGCCCACTGCGGTATAGCGGGCAACGAGCGGGCCGACACGCTCGCCAAGGAGGCAGCAAGCCTTGAACAAGCACCTGCTCCGATCGATATCAGGAGCATCACCCGCGCCGCCGCCAGGGCCGCTCGCCGCTCGCAGCAGCAGTCCTGGCCGGACGGATGGTACAAAACCATCTTCCGCGGCCGACTCCCTGGCCCGGTACGCGGCGACGATCGCCAAGCAGCGGTCGACATACACCAGCTGCGTGCCGGCCACTGGAGCGGCTCCGACCAGTACATGTACCGGATCGGCCGCCGCCCAACTGAAACCTGTCCAGGGTGCAACGACACCGGGTGCCCAGCGGCCCAGTGCTGGGTCTGCTAAGAGGAGGCGGACACCACGACACATCCTCCTGAAGTGCCCCTGCCTGTGCGGGCCCGTCTCCTCTCGCTAGAGAACATTCACGGCCAGCCTGACCATCTGCAGCGGGACGACGTGGTGGCCGCCTTGGCCGCCGGCTACCGCTCGTACCAGAGCCGATCGGCTCAGTGGCGTACCCAGGATTTACTCCAGGAGGGGGCAATTTTTGCTCAGGGGGACATAAAGTACCCCCACCAAAAAGAAAACTCACCGGATTTGGCCCACTATATTTTTTAAGGGCATATTTTCAAATTTTTCTCTTAAAAAAAAATCAAAAAATTATTCATTTTTTTCGACCAAAGAGGGCACGTACAGACCTTCAGGGGGGGGGGGGGCAATTGCCCCGCCCCCCCCCCCCCCCCCCCCTGTGTACGTATATGGATCGGCTACACCTTGGCTGAAGCCGAGGCTGGGGGTCCAACAACAACAGGGGCCCAAAAAAAACAAAGCCCCAAACCGTCTGAAATGAGAAAAAAAGGATTTTCTAATTAAAGGGAAATAATGACCTTTTGATATTGTTAGCAACAATTTCTTAGGCTACCGCTATGGTTTTAAAATTATTTTATTTAAATTTAAGAATTAAATAAAATTATTCCCAAATTCGAAGTTGTAAGTTTGGGAAAAATACAAAACAAGTACCTTGTGTACTTCATGAAGGTCATTGACAAATTCGCCCTTCCCTACCATTGTTTACATCGATTGCGGCATTTTTGGAGGCTCTGTGACATTTCCGATCAAACTGAGCGCTGCTCGGACACACGCTAGTAGCGCTTTCGTTCTCCATGGCAACCAGGCGTCAGCCAATCAAAAGCCAGAAAGGGAATACGTTCTGGCTTTTCATTGGCTCACGCCTGGTTGCCATGGAGAACGAAAGCGCTACTAGCAACAACTCGCCACAATGGTTAAGTGCGCCGAGAAGCATGACAATGCTTTGTAAACAAATCGCCGACGCTAAATAGGTCGCCGTCGATGTGCATCGATGAGCTTCCGATTTAATTGCCAGTTTTGTGTTATTGTTTGTTAGTTTTTTGGGGAAAAATTATTATTTTTCATGATAATATAAAGCATAGTGTTATATACAGCCACAGACAAATTATACAATACTCCTAATGTTGAAAACAAATGAATTTATTTTCAAAAATTGAGGGTCGCAACCACTAACTATGCCGCCGTTGATGTGCATCGATGAGCTTCCGATTTTATTGCCATTTTTTCCAATCGCTGTTAGTTTTAGAAGATCGCCGGGCATATAATCACAACAAGCAGAACGCACAATATATTTTCCACTCCATTACGTAAAAAAACAATACGGGAAAAGCCCGCAGTTTGATGAGGACCAAAAGTACTTGCAAGTACCGGTCGTTAAAAGTGTGGAACGCTTATCAACTTTAACTTGAAATATCTTTCGGTAGGAAAGTTTTCATGCAAAATGTGATGAATTTACAATATATTTTGGTCTCGTCTGGCGATTTCAAGTTCTAACTCCATTTTTGTGGAAAAAGGTCATTATTTCCCTTTAAAAAGCCAAGAAACCTTCACGAAAGAAAGTTGATTAAATCACCCATTCATCCATAAGGAAGCGAAATCCGACGAGTGTTTTTTTATTGTTTGAGACTTTTGGGGATTTCGCCTCCAAAACAACATTTTTTGCCGTTCTGGGTTCTCTCCTGTTTCTGGCCTTAAACCAGGCATCTGACACACCATGGTTTCAGCCACGGTGATCCGTGGCAAACCAAGCTTCTGATAAATTCGTTGGTTCTAGGAACATAAACTACCCAAAACCACCTTCATCACATCACACGACGAAACCGGGGGAATATCGGCGAAGCAATCTTTCTCTCCCTCGTAAAGCTTTTAGCCGTTTGTCTTCTCTGGGGTGGCCCTCGGCCCCCACAGCCGTATTTCGATTGAATAACCGATTTCACCGCATATCTGACGAATACATTTAGAGCTGTGTGACAGCATTTGGCTGACACGATCGATAATGAATGGGTCTCTCGAAAACATGTCGACGTTGAGCCGATATCAGCCCGATTTATATTTTACTCTTATGATTGACATTATCACACTTAAAATGTATCAGTACCTATGTATAGGTACCTATCCTACGCTTAACCATATGCATTAGCAGCATTTGTCTATAATCTCCCCATCCGAGAATGTGCTGACGAGTTGACAGTGCCGGTCATGACACTATGTAGACTCTTTCGAGCAGGGCATGTTTTCTAAGCCATGGAAACGCGCCAACATTGTGCCGATACACAGGAAAGGTACAAAAAGCTCGCCATTCAACTACCGCTCTGTGTCGTTTCTGCCGCTGCGGTCAGCAAGGTGCTGGAACGCGTCGTGTTTGCCGCCTTGTTTGCACATGTTAAACCGGCCCTATCTGATAAGCAACATGGGTTTATGCCTGGGCGTTCCTGCTCATCGAACCTGCCGACGATGTTACACACTGCCTGGAGCAACATATCCGCTGGATCTCAAACAGATCCAGCGGATCATTTTTTTTTGCAGAGGCGCGCTCAGGAATGGAAGAAAGGGGGTCATATTATTGCAAGGAAACTAAGATGCATGGGCCTACAATGACATACCATACTGCAGTTTTCGGATGAAACACGCACCACAGGCTACGAACGATTATAAGATAATAGGCGAGTCCAGGTAGGGTAAAAGGGGGGTAAGCAATGTTAATTGAAGTTGTAAGTGAAATAGTCACTGTCGACTAGTTAGTATCATAATAGCGGATAATATACTTATCAAAAGGTCTTGTGCCGCCCCAGTTTGAATCCTGGATACGCCTATGATGAAGTACAACATGCAAAAAGGAACTATCTACGATAAGTAACATATTTATAGTGCTGGGTAGTAACTTGTCTGCGGTTAATATTTTTTTCCAATTTGACCTCCCTTTTTCACTAACCTGGTACCGCCTATGGCAAAAATATGATTTTTAACTGTTTTTTCTAATGTCACAATCACATACCACTTCATTTATTAAAAAAAACACATAAAAAATGGTTTTATTACGCATTTACTTCACCCCCATATTGAGTGCCCTGCACACGCCTATGATTTTTGAATTTTCAAACGACACCGTCATATATCAATTTACAATTCAATCTCTATCGATTCGTATTAGTTGTGTTAAAATCGGTCGATAAACATGAAAGCTATGTTGGATCAAAAATACCACTAAAATGTGTAGTTTTTGCCCCCCTGTTGCCCCCCTATCAAAAATGTATATTGTTTTATTATTTAAAAATGTAGATCGTGTTGAGGGGAACCAAACACAGTTTCATTTTTTGAAAATCGGACGGGTAGATTTCGAGATCTCCGGGGGGGCGGAATCCGCCCCCCCCCCCCCTCTCTGTTATAAATAGGGGTAGTCAGGAGCCTGTTACAAATAGGGTTAAGCCCAGTAAAATATTACGTAATATAGCGCTACTCCGGCCAGGTACATTACAGATAAAAGTACTTTGAAATAATTTGGCCATTCAAATAATTGCCTACCTGAACCCCGTATTTCGTCTATTTTATACTATGTATAATATATGTATAGTATGTATAATATGTAATTGTATAATATGTAATTGTATAATATGTAATTGTATAATATGTAATTGTATAATATGTAATTGTATGTGTATGTATAATACCTATATATAATAAATATGTATAATATTGTCTATATTACGGGGTATGATTCTGTATAATATGGGGTATAATACTCTATATTATATCTCATATTTCGTGTACTGCCGTGCAAAGGTGAATCCACGTATGTCATTTTTTGGCCAAATATTTTGTTGTAATCATTCGAAAGCTTGAGTTACGGCGCATCTAATGGTTGTCTCAGTTTTTCGATAAAACATGTTTTCGGAAACTTATTTTCAAACAAAGTTTTCCGAAAACACGTATGTTGCACAGTGTTCCGAACACGCAAAAGTGAAAGCACGTATGTTTGTAATGCGCGTCAAAAACACGTATGTCATGACATACGTGTTTTCTACTTTGCGCTCTGGCGCATCAGTTTTAACATACGTGTTTATATCGGGAATTTCCGGAGTGCGGAGCGGGGGTGTCTTAAGATCCGTCAAATCGGGAGTGTCTTAAGAGCCGGCGGAGTCACCGGACCAGCCGGCGGAGTCACCGGACCAGCCGGCGGAGACACCGGAGCAGCCGGCGGAGACACCGGACCAGCCGGCGGAGACACCGGACCTCATCTCACCTCACCGGACCGAGTTCTCAATGGACTCTGATTGTTCTCTACTTAACATCTCATACGTCTCTACGCCATCTTTAGATCTGGATCTTTAGAGTATATGAGCATATATGTTTCGACTGAATACCATCATTGATCATGTATGTTTTACTGGGTCTTGTCATATTTTAATGTTCCTGATGTTGATTGATGTTCCGTTATATTGAATACACAACCGGTGGAATCCGGCAAACAACAACAACAATCTGTGCCATTGGCATACGCGTTGGCAGCTGCTAAGGTAGACTCCACTGCTGACGGTGATTTTTTTACAGCACCAGTTGGACAATCTGTGCCACTGGCCTACGCGTTGGCAGCTCAAACTGAATCCGTCAAAGTGTAAAGTGCTGACCATAACTTTACGACGTGCCCCGACTATTAGCATGTACACCATAGGAGAACACCTGGAAATGGTCAGTGCCATGCGTGATTTAGGTGTCTTCCTGGACGAAAAGCTTACGTTTAGTGAGCACGTGGAAATCACAGTTCGTAAAGCTAACAGAGCATTGGGTAATGGGTATGTTGTATAATGTTGATGACGTAATTCCAAACCGGTAAGCATGGCAGATCACTGCGCCAATGTAACAGAAGGGCTGTGCTGGCCGCATACTGCGCAAACGTTCGCTCTGTCCTAGAGTTTGCTGGAGTGGTGTGGGGTGGAGCCGCAGAGGTCCATATGAAACGAATAGGGCGTACAGCATAAGTTTCTGACATGGCTGTGTGGTAGATGTCGCGAAACGGGCGTGTCCTTTGAGTATGATGCTCTGTTGGCGTACTTTCGAATGACATCACTGGCGGCACGGCGTGAACAGCACGACATTATGTTTATCCGCGATGTTTACTGGCATGCACTCGACTCATCCTTTCTGTTGGAAAAGTTCCCCTTGACTGTCCCACTCGCGTGCTTCTGGGTAAGATGCGCTTCCATGTACCGCATGCTCGTACCAACACGGTTAGAAATAGCTCGTTTGTCGCATACCGTAACTTTGCAACGCCTTTCTGGACCGCAACCGTATGTACACACATCGGCGTGTGGAATCACAGTGCTTTGCATTTTAAGAAACATGTGATCACATATGTGCGAGACAAGTAGGACGACCGAAGTGTGATGCTGTTTTAACTTTGTTCATTCGTTTGTTTTTTGTCTGCTTTTACCTAGTGACTTCGTCTGTAATTGGGCCACTTTTGCCCGTTGATGATACATTTAATAAACTAAACTAAACTAAAGTAAACGTTTGCGGTGTATGGGTCAGTATCCAATCGACTAAGTGTTCCTATCGATCAACTATCGATCAGTGCTCCTATCGATCAACTATCAATCAGTGCTCCTATCGATCAACTATCAATCAGTGTTCCTATCGATCAACTATCAATCAGTGCTCCTATCGATCAACTATCAATCAGTGTTCCTATCGGTCAACTATCGATCAGTGATCATATCGATCAACTATCAATCAGTGCTCCTATCGATCAACTATCGACCAGTGCTCCTATCGACCAACTATCGATCAACTATCGATCAGTGTTCCTATCGATCAACTATCAATCAGTGTTCCTATCGATCAACTATCGATCAGTGATCATATCGATCAACTATCAATCAGTGCTCCTATCGATCAACTATCAATCAGTGTTCCTATCGATCAACTATCAATCAGTGCTCCTATCGATCAACTATCAATCAGTGCTCCTATCGATCAACTATCAATCAGTGTTCCTATCGATCAACTATCAATCAGTGCTCCTATCGATCAACTATCAATCAGTGTTCCTATCGATCAACTATCAATCAGTGCTCCTATCGATCAACTATCAATCAGTGTTCCTATCGATCAACTATCAATCAGTGCTCCTATCGATCAACTATCAATCAGTGTTCCTATCGATCAACTATCGATCAGTGATCATATCGATCAACTATCAATCAGTGCTCCTATCGATCAACTATCGACCAGTGCTCCTATCGACCAACTATCGATCAACTATCGATCAGTGATCATATCGATCAAATATCAATCAGTGCTCCTATCGATCAACTATCGACCAGTGCTCCTATCGACCAACTATCGATCAACTATCGATCAGTGTTCCTATCGATCAACTATCGATCAGTGCTCCTATCGTTCAACTATCGATCAGTGCTCCTATCGATCAACTATCAATCAGTGTTCCTATCGGTCAACTATCGATCAGTGTTCCTATCGATCAACTATCAATCAGTGCTCCTATCGATCAACTATCGACCAGTGCTCCTATCGACCAACTATCGATCAACTATCGATCAGTGATCATATCGATCAACTATCAATCAGTGCTCCTATCGATCAACTATCGACCAGTGCTCCTATCGACCAACTATCGATCAACTATCGATCAGTGTTCCTATCGATCAACTATCGATCAGTGCTCCTATCGTTCAACTATCGATCAGTGCTCCTATCGACCAACTATCGATCAACTATCGATCAGTGTTCCTGACGATCAACTATCGATCAGTGTTCCTATCGACTAACTATCGATCAGTGATCCTATCGATCAACTATCGACTAGTGCTCCTATCGATCAACTATCGATCAGTGTTGTGTTCCGATCATATCTCAATCATCTTTCTATCAGAGTTCCTATCGACCATCATCGACGACCGCTTACTAACCTTTGTATCGATGAGCGCCGGCCGGTCGGCTGCCCCCTGAGCCCGCTTCCTCGGGGTCAGCATGTTCTTCATCTTGTCGAGTCCCTTCTCTATGGAGCCGAACACCTTCCGCCCAGAAATCGGTGTCCGCGGCACGGCGGAGGCTTTGCCGCTGCAGTCGGGCGTGCGGAAGTTCTCGGACTGCGGCCGCGGCCTGCGGGTGACGGCGGTTGGGTTAGGTTAGGTTGGGTTAGATGACGGTAAGAGGCGAGGTCTGGTCAGTGGTGGCAGGGGAGCACGCAGGGGCAACGAGGCGTCGAATATGCCTGGTAAAACAGCAGGAATTGTTTAATGACATTTAAGGCACCCTTGTAGCGAGCGTTTAGCGTAAAAGAGCGTGTTGAAGGACAATAAATGTGACATTATTAGCCTAGGACACTACCCAGCCGAAAATAAAAGAGAATGTGGAATAAAAGAGAAGAATGAGCAGACAGATAATCGTTGGATACTAACTAACGCATGGCAATCGCCACACACGGCACTCATCATGCACGACGTCTCATATTAGCCTGCGGGTTTGGAGCGCTCCCCAGGCCAGGCGTGTTTATCATAGATAGCGTACTCGGTCGTACTCGGCCGTACCCGGCCGTACTCGGCCGTACCCGGCCGTACCCGGCCGTACTCGGCCGTACTCGGCCGCACCCGGCTTCGTCAACAGGCCCTGCTGAGAGCGCATGCTACTGCTGTTGGGTGTTATGACATCCATAACCAGTTACTGATACTGGCATCCCGGTCAGTTATGTACGTAGCCAGTCACTGCATAGCGAACAAACCATTATCGGGGGTAACGGGACATCACAACCGATACCTACTGCCGTGTACAGCCCTGGAATTTGGGTCATTTTCTGGACTTTTTTGGGTCCAAAGAACTTGGGTCTCATCATTTTTGTTCTGAAAATTTGCACTCTTTTCACATGATCTTACCGGCATGGTAGTTAAGATCAAATTATATTTTCCTCAAAAGGATTTAATATCTATCACAAATAAGGATTTTTTTACTTTTCAAGTAAAATAATTTGTCAAAAAATGAAAATCTTAATTTTCTTAACAAGAAAATTGTACTCCCTAGTAGAGTAAAATTTACCATAGGTAGAGAGTCTCTGCCTATGGATTTGTACTCTCCGGGGATGCAGATCATGCAACAAAAATCCACCACTGCTCGTGTGCCGTTCGAAATGTTCACTCCGTTCCAAAGTATCAAGTGGTGGCCATAGCACACCTTATAGGGGTATATAGCACACCCTATAGCACACCATAGCACACCATGGGGCGCCGAATGGCCGCATCACCCGAAGCTGTGATCATATAACACTACTAGCACCATCACGCCTTACACAGGGAATCGAGCCATAGGGAACAGGCCGGCCGGTCGGTTACCTCCTCTGTGGCGTCTTGAAGGCGGGGTCCAGAGCCGATTCCACCGAGCGGGACGGTGACAGCTTACACGGCGTCTCTGTATGGGTAGGGGGGGGGGTGAGGGGGTCAGATGAGGTAACAAGGGGTACCCACATGGACCCAGCGCAGCTGCGGGACGCCGACCTGGTGGCTGCCTTAGTGGCCTGTTACCTTCGCCACCGGGAGCCGCTGGGCTATGGTCCTCCATGAGGACACAGGGGGAGAAACAACAACAACAACAGGTAACAGGGGGTGAAACGGGTCACAGGGGTCAGACAAGGTCATAGACGGGGGCCATAGGGACAGGGACGGACCTGGGCCGTTGCAATGAATGACTTTTCACATCCTGATGTTCCAGGCACTGAATGGCTTTCCTGCCAACTTCCTGGCACCTTTAGCCACACTCCACAGCCTCGTCAGATCCCGCGGCCACACCCACAACACCTAACACTACCCCACCAAACTCCATCCCCGACACAACACCCATCCGGCACCCACCGCCCGTGCGCCGCTTGCTCTTCTTGTTGGGTGACGGCGCCTTGGGCTGGAGGAATTCGTTCTCCTTGTTCTCGGCGGGGGACGGCCGCGGAGGTGTGGCTCTCTTCCGCCGCTGGCTGCCACGGCCGCGCTGAGAGCTGCGAGCCGTGCTGCGCTCCAGCAGTGGCTCCATCTCTGGAGAGGCGGCAGCAGTGTTGGTTAGTATAAGTGACGCCAGGTCTGTGAGTGTGGGGATGAGAGGAGTAGAGTGAAAAGTGCAGGGGATTTATTGAAACTTGAAGACATCAACGAGCATAGAAGAACAGAATAGATCAACATAGCAGAAAACCACCAGAATGAATCAGTAAATGACAATGACCAAAATTAGAACCAATCCTGAAAAACTTGGTACATATTAACAACAGAAACAATCACAATACCATCGGCGCATGAATACTCAATACCCTGCCACTCACTCTTATAACTCCAGCCATACACCATGCCTGCTTGCCGTGCAAAGGAACCACCACGTATGTCAATCGCCGAAAACCGTGACATACGTGGTTCTTCCTTTGCGCGGCAGCTCATCAGCCATCCACCCAAACAGCTCACCAACGGACCTGCCGGACCCGGCTCGGTAGCATCCAGAACTGAAATCTCCACCCGTCGTCTCACCAATGGGCTGGATGCTGAGCAGCGCCTCCATGGCGTCTTCCTCCTCCTGCTCCTCCCTCTGTTTTCTCTGCCGCTCCATCTCCAGGTCCAGCTCGCGCCGCTGGTCCAGCGCGTCCAGCGCGTCCAGCGCGGTGTCCAGTGACTGGGGCCGGCCGTGGGGGGAGTCCCCCAGAGGGACCAGGCCGGGCAGGCCAGAGTTGGTGAGTTCCTGTAGAGTGGCGCGGCCGGTAGATGGCGGTGGTGGCGGCAGCATCTGCGGGCGGGACGGTCACAGAGGTCAGGTGGAGTAAGAAGGGGACGTACATCAAGTTGCATGATATTCAGATTCATATTCAAATGACACATTCACCAGACCGCACCAAATTCAATGAAACTATGCAAACAAATAGAGTAAAACATGCTCTTTCTGAATATATAGGTCACTATTCATGACACATGGTTATCGAGTAAGAGCCCCAAAAACCTGGAAAATTACCCCCTCTACCATGTTAACCTGCAGTCAATCAGAAGACAATAAGTGAAAAAGAAACGCACAAATTAGCCTGATACTTTGCATTCTCGTACAGAAAGGTTGTCCGCAGATTTCCAGAAAGTGTCAATACGTGACGCTAAAAAATACAGCCCTCAGAGGCCATCAAGCTTTCCACTTATTTCCAATCATTCACATTCACGAAATTGGTGGAACACGCCGATTTAAACGAAACTTACCGAAATTGTACAACACCACGCGGTGCATCTGAAAACCAGTGCCTAATGCCTATTCATGACATTTCCCAATTTGAACTCCAGCAAACCAAAAAATGACTCTCTCTGCTGACGACCTGCGGACGACGATCTTTCTGGAACAGGAGGTGGAGTCTCTAGCTAATTTGTGCGTTTCTTTTTCACGTATTGTCTTCTGAATGACTGCATGTTAACATGGAAGAGGGGGTCGTTTTTGGTTTGTGTGGCCCTGGAGGTCAAATTTGGAAATATCATGAATAGGCACTATGATTTTCCGATGCACCACGTGATGTTGTACAATTTCGGTAAGTTTCGTTTAAATCGGCGTGTTCCACGAATTCGGCGAATGTCAATGTGTATTTTTCATATCGATAATGAAATGAAGGTGTGTAATTTTGCATATCGATAATGAAAGGAAGTTGAACGTTTGACGGCCTCGGGGGAAAATACGTTTGAGTGTTACGTATTGACACTTTCTGGAAATCTGCGGACAACCTTTCTGTATGAGGATGCAAAGTCTCTAGCTAATTGTGTGCGTTTCTTTTTCACTTATTGTCTCCTGAATGACTGCATGTTAACATGGAAGGAGGCATTTTTTTAGATTTGAGGGGCTCTGGAGGTCAAATTTGGAAATGCCATGAATAGGCACTATGAGTTTCAAATGCACCGCGTGGTGTTGTACAATGTCCGTAAGTTTCGTTTAAATCGGCGTGTTCCACCAATTTCGTGAATGTGAATGATTGAAAATAAGTGGAAAGCTTGACGGCCTCTGAGGGCTGTATTTTTTAGTGTCACGTATTGACACTTTCTGGAAATCTGCGGACAACCTTTCTTTATGAGGATGCAAAGTATCAGGCTAATTTGTGCGTTTCTTTTTCACCTATTGTCTTCTGATTGACTGCAGGTTAACATGGGAGAGGGGGTAATTTTCAGGGTTTGGGGCTCTTACTCGATAACCCTTGAGTGTCATGAATAGTGACCTATATATTCTGAAAGAGCATGTTTTAATCTATTTGTTTGCAGTTTCATTTAATTTGGTGCGTTCTGGTGAATGTGTCCTTTGAATGTGAATGTGAATATCATGAAACTTGATGTACGTAAGAAAGGGGCAGTAAATAGATAAGACAGACAGGAATCTGCTGATCAGGTACAGTCGGTCTACAAATGATCTTCCCTTGCCACCACGTGGCGCTACAGTCGCGAGTGGCGCTACGGTCGCGAGTGGCGCTACAGTCGCGAGTGGCACAAAAAGTGGTTTCCCCACCGTAGGTTGGTACCCATTGTGGCTGCCTGGCAGGTGCGGGACCTGGGGAGGGGCAGATCCCTTTTGATCCTCCCGACTGCCGGTCCTCCGTCCTTTGTCACGCCCACGTTACCCCGGGTCTGGTGGTCGCTGGCCACCGGGCATGTGGTGGCCTCGAGCTGCCCCTCGGGAGTGGTGGCCGCCTGCATGGCGTGGGCTCTCCTCGCAGCTTTGCGCTGCGGGAAGGGCCTGTCCATGGGCGGTTGCTCGGTCGGCGTCCATTTTGACCCACTTTACCCCTTCTCCTTCATCCCATGGCTGCGCAATGGTCCAAGTAGACCGGAGCGGCCTTATCCTAACCAAACCAAACCAAACCAAACCAAACCAAACCAAACCAAACCAAACCAAACCAAAACCTGGGGAGGGAGAGGGAGGGAGGAGTGCGGGGCGTTGTCGGAATGGAATGCGCCGCGACCCGGGTGGTGGTCAGGACCGTCTGTCTCGAGGGTCAAGGCGTTAGCTATCCTGAGTTGGCAGATAACCAACATTGGATACTGAATAACAGCATTCATCGCATCAGCCCAAATAGCTCAGTCGGTATAGCCCTCGACTCCCAGGGTATCCGTAGCCTGGTGGTGGGTTCGAGCCGCGTTGGTACCAGGCGCTTTTATGTGTTGTTTTCTTAATATGCCAAATGTAGCGCGCCTCGCACCGCTGTGTTCGCATCACGCCGCTCCGTACTTCACGCTCCGCCAACACACCCGGGCGGGTTTATATCCATTAAGTTAGCGACGATATCTGCGACAACATTTGCGACATGATTTAAAACCATAGGTCTATGAAGCATCGCGGAGGTATGTAGCTGATAGAGCATCTGACTGGCTACGTGTTTAAATTTGACAATGACCTTGAGATCAGGTAAAAATATCGACACTTTATATATTGGCGCAATGCAAATTTCTACACCGTCGCATTTGACACGACGGATAGCCATTGCCGCACTGGAATATTCATTTCCGAGACATTTGTGACGACGGTATCGGTCAACTTGAGAAAAATATTCGTCTTAAAGTATAGCCCGTGCAGTGTTCTATCAATTGCACACTTAGCGATGCTTCACAGACCTATGGCTTTCTTAAAACTGGTCATCACAGACATCGTCGCTAACTTGACTAGCATTCTAGGTCTGGGTAATTTCCAACCACGTTCCGCCACACAGCCTCGCCACACATGCGCATAATTATTGCCCGATCGTCCTCTGGGTCGGGCCAGGACGGAGCGGTGCAGATTCCGCCAAGTATCGGCCGGAACCGGGGGAGCTGTCAGACCGGCCCCGCCTCGGTGCAGGATTCAGCCAGCTATAGTTTTGCCTACTGTGGGAGACCCAGAGCTAGGGAAGATCATTAGTAGACCGACTGTACATACTTATATTCATATTGAGATGTCTTATTTATATGCGTAGTATTCAAATTGATGTTACAAAACACTGTAACACATGAGTTACCTATATGTCGAAGGCTACCGAACCACGCTTCTCCAAAAATTCCCATAAATAAATAAACCATCAGTGACATCTTTTTTTTATAGCATATCAGCCCCCCACCCCATTGGACAGTGGTTATTTTTTTTTCCAATTTAGCCCGCATAAAGTCCGGAAGCATGAGTTTCGGAATCCTTGTTTTGCCGATGCCAATTGGAAATTGTCTGTATTTTGCGAAAATCGCCATGGCTTATCGATTTGAAAGCCTTATGACACGGAAACTTGCGGTCAAAGTGGCGCCTTCCGCACAGAGCCAGTGAGCTGGCAGAATGTGTGATGTTATAAAACGTGAAAAATAAGGGACAATCGGAACCCGTCAGCTCAAATAAGTTTTATAACACCGAGCAGAGACTTCATTGAATCTATTTCAGGGCTAATAACTTTCCGGATTACAAAGCTCCGGTTTGGTCGACTTCGCATATCACAAATACATTTTGTTGGATTTGTTTGCATTTTGAAATAGAAAATCAACAATGAAGGTAACGCTAGGGAGAAATGAAACATACAGCCGTAAAAAGCACCTCGAGTTACTTCGGATACAATGCGTTGCTCTTGCCACCTTGCTCGTTATAGACGCGCAAACATAGCAAATTTGGAAAAATAGTTGCATACATGGTGGTGCCGTTAGTGCCGTATTTGGCACCAAAGCAATGCATTGCTTTGCACCTGTCACAATGATTTCTACCATTACATCATTGTAATGATGTAATGGTAAATTACAACAAAAAACACGAAAAATTCGCTTTCGGCGCTCAAAAGTACCCCAGGGTACGTTTTGGGTGTCGTAAGCGACCCCGGTTAATTTATGCGGAAGGGAAAATTTCAGGCTCATTATGGCCTATGCTCCCAAAAACAAAATGCCACGAATTTTCAAATTTGTCATTGCTAAGGGACATTTTTTTAACGCATAACTCGCTTCCAGTGCCCAAAAGTACCCCAGGGTACGTTTTGGGTGCCGTAAGCGACCCCCGTGGATTTATGCGCGCTAAATCGCAAAATTCACCACCGTGTGGTATTGTATGGCGACTTCACGCCGAGCTTTTCGCCTCTGATACTCCCCCTCCCACTCTGTCCGCCTCCTCCCTCTCCTGAAGACGCATGTCGTGTGCCGCCCTTGTCTAACCTGAGCGGCGGCCGGTGCCAGTCTGACGGGTTCGCCCCTGCGTTTGGCGGCCAGCAGCAGCCAGTAGGTGGCCGTGGTGTGGTCGTAGGTCCACTGGGAGAGCCGGCGGCTCATCCAGACCCGACTGCGGCCGCCAGACACCGCCATCGCCGTCACCACGTCCTCGTCCGGCTGTCGAGACTGCGCAGCGGGGGGGGGGGGGTCACTGCGATGTCACTGGTGATGTCACTGTGATGTCACTGGTGATGTCACTCGTGATGCCACTGGTGATGACACTGGTGGTGTCACTGGTGATGTCACTGGTGATGTCACTGGTGATGTCAATGTGATGTCACTGGTGATTTCACTGGTGTGTCACTGGTGATGTCACTGGTGATGTCACTGGTGATGTCCCTCGTGATGCCACTGGTGATGTCACTGGTGATGTCACTGGTGATGTCACTGGTGATGTCACTGTGATGTCACTGGTGATGTCACTGGTGATGTCCATCGTGCTATCACTGGTGATGTCACTGGTGATGTCACTGGTGATGTCACTGGTGATGTCACTGGTGATGCCACTGGTGGTGTCACTGGTGATGTCACTGGTGATGTCACTGGTGATGTCACTGGTGATGTCACTGGTCATGTCACTGGTCATGTCACTGGTGATGTCACTGGTGATGCCACCGGTGATGTCACTGTTACGTCACTGGTGATGTCACTGGTGATGCCACCGGTGATGTCACTGTTACCTCACTGGTGATGTCACTGGTGATGCCACTGTGATGTCAATGTGATGTCAATGTTAACACATATTCGGCCGGGAGTGCAAGGGAGGCGAGACGGTGATTTCGGTCGACGCGCCACCAACACGTCACAAGCACACCCACGAGGCAAGTGGCCCCTGACAATGCTCGTCTCCTCTCTAACCTGGCTAGCCTGGCTCTCTCTCATCTGACATGGCACCTCATTTGACACGCCTGACAATGCTCGTCTCATCTCTAACCTGGCTAGCCTGGCTCTCTCTCATCTGACATGGCACCTCATTTGACACGCCTGACAATGCTCGTCTCATCTCTAACCTGGCTAGCCTGGCTCTCTCTCATCTGACATGGCACCTCATTTGACACGCCTGACAATGCTCGTCTCATCTCTAACCTGGCTAGCCTGGCTCTCTCTCATCTGACATGGCACCTCATTTGACACGCCTGACAATGCTCGTCTCCTCTCTAACCTGGCTAGCCTGACTCTCTCTCATCTGACATGGCACCTCATTTGACACGCCTGACAATGCTCGTCTCATCTCTAACCTGGCTAGCCTGGCTCTCTCTCATCTGACATGGCACCTCATTTGACACGCCTGACAATGCTCGTCTCATCTCTAACCTGGCTAGCCTGGCTCTCTCTCATCTGACATGGCACCTCATTTGACACGCCTGACAATGCTCGTCTCATCTCTAACCTGGCTAGCCTGGCTCTCTCTCATCTGACATGGCACCTCATTTGACACGCCTGACAATGCTCGTCTCCTCTCTAACCTACCTAGCCTGGCTCTCTCTCTCTCATCTGACATAGCACCTCATTTGACACGCCTGACAATGCTCGTCTCATCTCTAACCTGGCTAGCCTGGCTCTCTCTCATCTGACATGGCACCTCATTTGACACGCCTGACAATGCTCGTCTCATCTCTAACCTGGCTAGCCTGGCTCTCTCTCATCTGACATGGCACCTCATTTGACACGCCTGACAATGCCCGTCTCCTCTCTAACCTGGCTAGCCTGGCTCTCTCTCATCTGACATGGCACCTCATTTGACACGCCTGACAATGCTCGTCTCCTCTCTAACCTGGCTAGCCTGGCTCTCTCTCATCTGACATGGCACCTCATTTGACACGCCTGACAATGCTCGTCTCATCTCTAACCTGGCTAGCCTGGCTCTCTCTCATCTGACATGGCACCTCATTTGACACGCCTGACAATGCTCATCTCATCTCTAACCTGGCTAGCCTGGCTCTCTCTCATCTGAGATGGCACCTCATTTGACACGCCTGACAATGCTCGTCTCATCTCTAACCTGGCTAGCCTGGCTCTCTCTCATCTGACATGGCACCTCATTTGACACGCCTGACAATGCACGTCTCCTCTCTAACCTGGCTAGCCTGGCTCTCTCTCATCTGACATGGCACCTCATTTGACACGCCTGACAATGCTCGTCTCATCTCTAACCTGGCTAGCCTGGCTCTCTCTCATCTGACATGGCACCTCATTTGACACGCCTGACAATGCTCATCTCATCTCTAACCTGGCTAGCCTGGCTCTCTCTCATCTGACATGGCACCTCATTTGACACGCCTGACAATGCTCGTCTCATCTCTAACCTGGCTAGCCTGGCTCTCTCTCATCTGACATGGCACCTCATTTGACGCGCCTGACAATGCTCGTCTCATCTCTAACCTGGCTAGCCTGGCTCTCTCTCATCTGACATGACACCTCATTTGACACGCCTGACAATGCTCGTCTCATCTCTAACCTGGCTAGCCTGTCTCTCTCTCATCTGACATGGCACCTCATTTGACACGCCTGACAATGCTCGTCTCCTCTCTAACCTGGCTAGCCTGGCTCTCTCTCTCTCTCATCTGACATGGCACCTCATTTGACACGCCTGACAATGCTCGTCTCCTCTCTAACCTGGCTAGCCTGGCTCTCTCTCATCTGACATGGCACCTCATTTGACACGCCTGACAATGCTCGTCTCATCTCTAACCTGGCTAGCCTGGCTCTCTCTCATCTGACATGGCACCTCATTTGACACGCCTGACAATGCTCGTCTCATCTCTAACCTGGCTAGCCTGGCTCTCTCTCATCTGACATGGCACCTCATTTGACACGCCTGACAATGCTCGTCTCATCTCTAACCTGGCTAGCCTGGCTCTCTCTCATCTGACATGGCACCTCATTTGACACGCCGCAATTCTCATCTGACATGGCACCTCATTTGATACCACACAATTCTCATCTGACATGGCACCTCATTTGATACGACACAATTCTCATCTGACATAGCACCTCATTTGATACGACGCAATTCTCATCTGACATAGCACCTCATTTGATACGACGCAATTCTCATCTGACATAGCACCTCATTTGATACGCCGCAATTCTCATCTGACATGGCACCTCATTTGATACGACACAATTCTCATCTGAGATAGCTGCAACACTCACCTCGCATTATGGCTCCCCTCCATCGACCTGACCTGTCTCCCGCCACACCCGTAATCACCAACTAGTGACAGCGCCTCCCTTCACTGCTGTAACGCTGTGACGCCCTTCATTGCTCCCTTCACTGCTGCTGTGACAGCGCCTCCCTTCTGCGCTGGACATGGTCGAGTCTATTGAACCGAGTTTCTGCTGCATCTCCCCACACCACACAGTCTTACTCGTGCATTGAGCGTACGTTGCCGGCATTGTCTGAGTCTATCGGCTCCCATTTTAAACCGCATCTCACCTGGCAGTAGCTCTTCCACTCGACGGGCAGTCCGGTGCCGGCCACCAGCCACGGGTGGGTGTCGGCTCCCATTTTAAACCGCATCTCACCTGGCAGTAGCTCTTCCACTCCACGGCAGTCCGGTACCGGCCACCAGCCACGGGTGGGTGTCGGCTCCCATTTTAAACCGCATCTCACCTGGCAGTAGCTCTTCCACTCCACGGGCAGCCCGGTGTCGGCCACCAGCCACGGGTGGGTGAGCAGCTCGGACACCACGATCCGGTGTTTTGGCTCCACCTGCAGCATCTGGTCCAGCAGGCGCAGCGAGCCCTCCGACAGCCACTCCGGCTTCTGGTACACGCCCGTCTGACGAGAGCGAGAAGTGAACAGATCAGTCGCCGAGCGGGGGCACGAGGAAACTTGGGTTCAAGTCCGCATGCAGGCGGTCTTTTCTGAGATAAGCCAAGTTCCGAACAAGGTTTCAGTTTACAAAGTGGCCAGAATCTGCTCTAAACAAGCGGCTGACTGCTATAAAACATGTTAGCAGGAGCATCGCAGAATGACACAAAGCCGATTCTAAACCAATTCCTCCTATGATCCTACGCCAGATTTATCGAAGAATGACAGATGCCCTATCCCTTCTTGTACAATATCCCATCAGCCCAATACCCTTGTCACCATCCCTCATGCTGACAATGACTTGTGCATAGGGCGCCCGAACTTTCGGTTGTATGGAGCCCCTCCCCCCCTGACCTCCAGCTCCAGCTCCAGCTCCAGACACAGCCCCCCCCCCCCCCATCCTCACTCCCTCAATCACCTTCACCACACTTACCTGAATCTTCTTATACAAATTCGCTATGTTCTCATCATCGAACGGTAGGAATCCGCAGAGCAGCGCATAGAGCAGGACGCCCATGCTCCAGATGTCCGCCTCCGCTCCGAGATACTGCAGACCGGAGACCAGCTCGGGCGCCGCGTAGGCCGGCGAGCCGCAGCAGGTCTCCAGGTGCGCCTGCATCCCGCCCTCGGGGTTGGCGCACAGCCCGAAGTCGATCAGCTTCAGGCGGTTGTCGTCGTCGAGCAGGAGGTTCTCCTGTGGGCGGAGGAGGGAGAGCGGGGGCTGTTAGTTAGTTGTTGTAGGTTTGGGGTTTGGGTGGTGATCGGGGAGGCGACGGTATGTTAGTTAAGAGGAGCAATCCAACGTCGGGAAAATGAGTGACGTGCACATTTAAATCTGTCAATTAAAAATACAATCACTCGCGGTATGCAATCAATCACCAGATGAAAAGGCGATGAAGTGTTATAGAATCAGCTGTATTGGTGACCGCGTTTTTGTTTTCAACAACAGCGCATCATTGAAACCAGGGGGAATGGAATATCGCAACTGACATTGGAGATGAAAACGGTAAATTACTTCATTAAGCGTCATTAGCAAAGCGAGTCCTGGACACGCTCGGGCCATTTAGCGGAAGAGAGCCACAGGAAAGCGATATTTGCCCCGAGACGTTCGTAACCGGGAGGGGGGGGGGGGTCACTGTAGGGAGGAGGGGGGAGGTCACTGTACCGGTTTCAGGTCGCGGTGGGCGTATCCCTTATGGTGGATGTATGCCACTGCCGAGACGATTTGACGGAAGAAGACGCGAGCTTCCTGCTCTGTGAGTCTGTCTCGCTCCACTGCCGGACAAACACAAACGCGAATCAATCAGTCAGTGAGGCCGACACACAGACTGATATCAATGAAATCAACCAGCTTTCCGGACCAGTGTCCCTGTACTGAACCGATACTCAGATTAGAGTCGAATCAAACAGCGGCAACGTTGTGACATTTTTTGGAACAAACAGTGCAGCGGCCTAAAATAAAATTACGACTCGGAAAACGACAACGAAAACGGGGAAGAAATACGGAAGACGAATAAAACTACTCGAAATAAAATGACTGAGAGAAGTATTTCACCGCCAACAAACCACCACCAACAACAAACTAAGGTGAGCTTGTCAACGACGGACATATGCTTTAAGCCCAGGCTACACTATGCGTGATTGTCAAGGAAATCACGCGCGTGTTCTCCGTGTTTGCAGAACTTCCTTGACGTCCGGGATCTGCCGGTCAAGCAAATCACGCAAAGAAATGTATAAACCACTGCATTTGTGTAATCGATAAACCACTGCATAAATATCTACCAGCTTCAACACAAGTTTCAACACTCACAATTTGCTCAAACGCTTCTTCATTCATCTTCCGCCACGATACTCAGCACATATAATTCAAGTTTAGGTCTAGTATAGACCTAAACATACGCGAAATCAAGCAAAATTATAAAAACCCTGTAACTCGCAATCTCGGAAAACAGTACAAGTTCAGAATTTTGAACTTTTCATCGTTCCGTCCTTGAAGTGTCTGCGGAATATCCTTGACGTTTCATCCGGGATCTGCGTGATGTGCCAGTGTAGCTCACCCAATGCATTTACTATCAGCTGCACTTGCTCTGTCACGCAAATCCCGACAACACGGATAACACGCACGTGATTTTCAGGAAATCACGCATAGTGTAGCCTGGGCTTTACAAGTACCGGACAACACCACACCTCCCACTGACATCGTCCAACACGTTCGCCACCTCCGCGACAGTTCGCTCGTCTCACCGATGTAATCGAAGAGCTCCCCTCCGCGGCAGTACTCCATGACGAGGAAGATCTTGACCTCGCTGTCGATGACCTGGTACAGCTTGCCGATGTGCTGGTGGGTCAGCTCCTTCATCGCCGTGATCTCCAGGTAGACGCGCGGCAGGTCCACCTGGGGATATCGAACCACGGTTACATGGTGATGGTGCTGCTGCTGCTGCTGCTGATGATGATGATGATTTAGGCTTACGGGCGCCGTAACTGATAAGGTGATGCGGTGCCCCAGTTGCAGGCAGCCGCCGTTTATAAATGGTAAGCCAATGAGACGGGGAGTCATGTTGTGGCAGCTCGTTTGCGGAGAATATACGTTAATGTGTTACGGAAATACCTGACCTGATATGTTGGCGTTACTGCAATGGAAGGGTTTTAGGAAAAACGGTGCATTCTTAAATTGCAATGTTAGTGAGACAAAAGCCAGAAAAGTGTCGTTAAAAGTGTAGTGTGTTTGAGAATGTTAACGGATTTTGAGGAATGTTGTGAACGTGTGCCCAAAATATTTAAATCACCTTTTTTCACAAAAATGGAGTTAGCACCTGAAATCGAGACGAGGCCAAAATATGATGTAAATTCATCACATTTTGCATATAAACATTCCTACCGAAAGATATTGGCAGTTGCATACTGATAAGCGATCCACGCTTATATCGGTCAGGACTCAGCAAGTACTCGGTAACGAATTCAGTAAATTAACCTCCCTATGCATTGTTATTTATCATGAAGGTATGCAATATGTTTCCTGCACTCTATCTTTTGCGAATATGTGCCAAAATGTGTATGAACAATCAACAATCATTTGAAAAAAAGTACATTGACATCAGCAGTTTAGCTTGGCACCGGCCGGCCGGTGCCAAGCTAAACTACGGCGACCTATTTAGTGTCGGCGATTTGTTTACAAGTGCCCTTTCAACAACGTTGAACAGATTGATAGATTGATGCAAAAGCGCCAGATGTTGCGCTTTCCAATAGTGCAGGGAAAATAACGATAACTAATTTTCCCAAACTTCCAACTTTGAATTAGGGAATCATTTTATTTAATTCTTAAATTTAGATCACAACATTTTAATACCATAACGGTAGCCAAATAAGTTGTTGCTAACCAAATCAAAAGGTGATCATCTCCCTTAAAAAAAAATCACAAAGATAAGTAAGGGTCTCTCCTCTACACCACCACCTCCTCTCCTCTCCCCCCCCCCCCCCTCACGCCTCTGACTCACACCAAGCTGTTTCTTGTCCATGATCTTGATGGCCACCTGTTCACCGGTGGCCAGGTGCGTGGCCCGCTTCACCTTGGCGAACCCGCCAGAGCCGATGGTCTCATGCATATCGTACAGGCCGTCCAGAGGCGCGTACGGAGAAGGCACGTTCTCCGGCATCGTGTGACGTCACTGGGGGAGAGGTGTGAAGTCACTGGGGGATAGATGGGATGACTGACATTGGGAGGGAAAAGGCGTCATTAATGTCACTGGAAGACAAACAGGATGGTGTGATGTTATATTGTATTAAATACACCTGACAATCCCTAGAACAAGTGGCTATCGCTTAGTATGTCCCCTCAATCAGACAGATAAATACAAGCACACATATCTCGATTATAAGATTACGTTAAAAGGCAGTCACCCACAAGCACACTGCTCTCAAAATGACCTACACCACACATTGGAAAGGAGAAGCAGCAGAGGAAATCACAGGGATGATGGGGCAGCAGTCAGGGAAATGCCATTGGGATCTGGGAGAGTTGCTTAGATGTGCTGTAGGCTTGTCACTGGGAGATGGAGAACAGCATGAAAAATGGGAGAGGCGGGGAAGAAAGACAGGAAGGAGAGGTAGGGAAGGAAGACAGGAAGGAGAGGTGGGGAAGGAATACAGGAAGGAGAGTTGGGGAAGGAAGACAGGAAGGAGAGGTGGGGAAGGAAGACAGGAAGGAGATGTGGGGAAGGAAGACAGGAAGGAGAGGTGGGGAAGGAAGACAGGAAGGAGAGGTGGGGAAGGAAGACAGGAAGGAGAGGTGGGGAAGGAAGACAGGAAGGAGAGGTGGGGAAAGAAGACAGGAAGGATAAATGGAGAAGGAAGACAGGAAGGAGAGGTGGGGAAAGGTAGAGACAGGAACCAGGACACAAATGACCATGGGACATGACATTCAGAATTATGGATGTTGGACATGCACATTGCACACACCCAAGGACTGGTTGGATTGAAGAATGCATTCACATATAAATATGGCATTCAGGGCCAGGATGAGGCAGGCAAAATTGAACACCTCATCTCATCTCATATATTTGTCATCAGTCAGTCTCAACTCTCATAACTTCCATCCAACCGATAAGCGTGTGAGCATGTGGCAAATGCAAAAAGGGTATAAATTTATGCTCTCACGTTTGGTGGTCAATATCTGCAAAAGCAGCAGATAGATTGACTTGCAATTTGCTGTATGGCTTTATTCATGCTTGGGTACTAGCATCATTGCACTAAATAAATAATGTGTCTGTTGGCATGTGTGCATGTGCGGCTGCCACACTCAGACCTCAGAAACTGCTGGACCAATCAATCTGAGATTTAGTGAGCAGGCAAATGTACAAGTTTGGGGCGGTTCACATGAATCACAATCAAAGGCGGTCTGCACGTGCACACATGGGTGGCCTCCGATTTTAGACCACCACCAACTATGGATAGCTGGTCTGGTAGATATATTGATTGGAAATGATACACCAATCATGGGTTGCAACCTGGATGGATGGGTTCAGGTTTAGGATACAATCGCAATGGCTACCCCGACCAGGGCGTAGTGATCATGTGTGCCTCAACAAATAGGTAGGTAACTTCCTTTAACCAAGTATTACACCGTGAGCAATGTCAACACTTGCAACACTTGCCTTCTGGGGAAATATCAGAAAAAGAACACCACACCACCGGTGACGCCTCTTGATATAAATGAAATAAAATAAAAACCAGTAACCACGGCGCGGAGAACGTTGATTTGAAAATTACATACCTGTGAATTGTGATGTTAGGTAAAATAAAACAACGGTGTATGCCAGTGCTATAGTAGCTACCGATGCCAACGAGACTTCTCCCGTTTATTTTGCCGCGGGAGCTAGAGAGGGTTGCTTTGCATTCTCCGGCACAGCTGATCGATTCAAATTTACCACGCAAAATATGCTACCATATGCCTTGCTAGACAAAAATAAATTGCATTATTTTCTTGAAATATCAAATTAAAATTAATTTAAAATGCATTTAGCTACTCTGAAAATAAACATTAGATTACAAAACATTATTGGACATCAAATATGGTAAAAATCTACTATTGTACAAAATTAACACACAAATTTAGGAGAAAAAGTTGAAGATTCCTTTAACTTGATGCGCCAGTTTTGAAATCAAACACGATGTATGCGCCAAATACACATTATTTTTCCCTGCTGAACTTTTCCCTGTGGCTCTCGCTCGCGCGTGCAGCGACGTGTTGAGAAGACAACATTTTTTAAAATAAAAGGTAGGTTTTAATAAATTTTAATTAACACATTTTTTTGTGGAAAAGCGTGTTACACTGGTGGAGCATTTGTGTACATTTGACTCCACAATAATCAGTTTTTTTACAGGATTGGATGAGGAAATGTGAAGTGTGGAATGAAAACAAATTGAATGTTTTTTATCTTATCACTATTACCATTTGTGATGTGTATGAAAGCTGTATGTTTCTTTGTTCAAGTAGGATAAAGGTCCTTTTGCTGGTCACATCAACATATCAGATTTTCCATGCAATTGGTGGTGTAGAAGATACCAATAACCAACACATTAATGTGCAGATACAGCAAACTACCTTAACACTGGACAAGTCCTAACATCAGATTTTGCATGCCATTAGCATTCTTGTGCATCATTATTGTCTACATCCCCAATAGCATGAAAGTCTGGTGTTAAGACATGTCTGCCATTACGGTAGTTAACCCTTCACAGCTAATAATAATAGCATGAATAGTCTGGTGTTTTGACATGACAGGCAATTGGATCTTTGCCCAATTCATGAGTTGATTTCTTGAACAGGTGACATATTTCCTGACATGTTTTTTAACTGGTGTTATAATACATGATGAGGTTAAGTTTCATCATGTCAAAAAACTGGACTTTTCAAGGTATTGCAGGTGGTGTAGATGATACACACTAAAGCACTGATAGGGTAAACTTCTGTAATGCCAGACACATCATAATGCTGGAGTTATCATGCCATTGGTGATGTAGATGATACTGATGCACTAAGGAATGCCAATAACATGCAAAGTCTGGTTTTAGACATAGCCATGTTATGGTCATTTTCCATACACCACTACAACTAATGGCATGAAAAGTCTGGTATTTCAACATGACTGGTAAATGGCCCTTTACATTATTTAGGGTGAACTCCAATAGTATACCCATGGTTTTAGAGTGTTCAGACTAAGCAGGTACAAAACTAAGTGCACATTTAGGTACTTCAACATGTGATCATAATAGTGATGGCTGAAAATTACTAGGGACAATGTCCTTAGTGTCCATAGTAGTGGCAATGTTCATGGTTAACTTCTATCAGGTAAAACTTACAATAAATAAATGGCAGGTATCATCCCTGACTAAATTATGCTTCAAACCTACTTTATTTTAACTCTAACTGCAACAGTTCAATGGGATCTGAGACAATTTGCTGTGAGTATTGAAACATTATTAATATGTTAAACATGATTTAACTATCTTAAGCTTCAACTAAAAGACCAACTTGTCTAGCAGAATCACTGAGTGTATTCATTTCTCTAGTGTTATTCACTGTAAAAGCATGCAATAATAAGTCTGTTGGCACTGCTTTATTGGTTTACCAAATGAAGGAAGTTAGAGCCAAGGCAAGCAATACTTCGTACCAGTTGGGTATCTCCACAATGCACATTAATTCCTCTCTCTCTCCTCACAGGTGGCAGTAGCATCGCCATGCCCGCGCGCCGCCGCTCGGCGCGGCAGCAGCGTCCGGACCCGCGGTTT
The DNA here is from genome assembly GCA_036785665.1 of Chirona hameri. NCBI lineage: Eukaryota > Metazoa > Arthropoda > Thecostraca > Balanomorpha > Balanidae > Chirona > Chirona hameri. The sequence continues at coordinate 50,275 of JAXIVJ010001387.1, forward strand.
TCGGAAACGCCTGTGACGGGCCACGTCCCGTCCGCGGCATTGTTCCGGGACGCTGACGGCCGCTACTGCGTGCCAGAACTGCAGGGGCCACCCAAACACCCTGCGAAGGTGCTAAACTATGATGACTGCGAGCCGTCTCAGACAGCAGCCGGCGGCGCCAGTCAAAGGGACGTCCCAGCTGAGGCTGGGACCTCAAGGGTGGGAGAGGAGGAGGCGGGAGCTACTGCGCAGGCGCGACAGAGAAGAGAGGAGGACCGTACGCCGTTGAGTCGACGTGGCGCGGTGAAGACGACGTCGGTGACGACTGGCGATAAAGGCGAAGTTCCTGTGTCGACGGACGGCGCGGTCACCTGTAAGAGCACCCCGAACCACAGCGCCAGCTCAGGCGGCAGTTCGCGACGGCTGACGTTGGCGCTGAGTAGTCCGGAGAACTCTCCTGCACCGTCCCCCACTCGCCGCAATCCCCTCAATCCGTCGACTTCCTCCAGCCCGGCGATGAAGAGGCCTTTCGGCACCACCGGCCGATCGGAGGGCACACGACCTCAGCCGGGGTCCTTCAACCCCGGCACCCCCACCCGGCTATCCATGGTCACCGGCTCGGCGTCGCTCACCCCCGGCGCGTTCGATAGTGACGAGGATGATATCTTCGAGTGCGTGCTGCGTAGCAAGATTGGTGACGTCATTACTCTTCTGCGTGGAGATACTGATCTCGGCGACGGGGGCGTCGACGGCGCTGGCAACAATGGTGACAGCGGTGGCGGCGGCTCGGGTGGAGGCAGTGGTTTGATCGGTACCGGAGGAGGTGGTGGTAGTGTCTTGGAGGGGAGGGATGGTGGTCCGCCAGGTTCTAAGCGCCACCTGGACTTTGAAGACGTGGCTGAGGCGTCTGGGGGTAATGTGAAAGGTGACGAAAATCGCGATGCGAATGGGCTGCTGCCTGCCGACGCGCCCCCCTGCCGCCTCCCACCAGCGCGTGTGACAGCGGACAACTCCCTGGCGGCGCGAGCGAGACACGTGGTCGGCCGTCGGCCTGGGGAGAGGGTCGTGTCAGAACTGGCCGAGCTGGCCCGGTCGCCGGGATCGCCTCTGTTGCGTCAGGCTGTGAGGAAGAAGGCACGGTCAGTGCGGGTGGCTGGACGCACAGCGACGCCTTTCGGCAGAGACGCTAGAGGCGTGGTGAATGGAGAGGAGACACCGACAGCGGTGAAGAGACTGGTGGGAGACGCGCGGTCGCCGATGAGACAAGCGGGAGACGTGAGGTCGCCGCTGGTCGAGAAACGGACGAATGACGTGAGTGCTGACTCCCCGGTGTTAGGGAGGTCGGCGACGGGGTCAGGGAAGACCAGGGGATGGATAATGGACCCAGAGTCTGGAGTGTTGCGGAAACGTTCCGATCTGGACGCTTCAGGGGATGGCAGGAGCTCTACTGATGCTGGCGCTACTTCGCCGAACTCTGCGGAAGGAAAGAGGCAGCGTAGCGACATCGTGCAGACGACTGAATCTTCTCCACGCCTCGCGAAATCGACTCTGAAACGCACGATGGCCGATCGTGAAAATCAATCTCCGCGCGCGGTACGAACGTCGCCGCGGCTGGTGTCGCGAGACGGCCAGCGCCATCTATCGGTGCCCGCGGCAGGCTGTAGTGCGGAGGGCGCCACAGGTGACGCCCAGCGCCATCTCTCGGTTCCGGCGGGAGGCGGTAGTGCGGAGGACGCCGCCAGGGAAGAGGAGGAGGAAGCTGACATAGCCTGTACTCAGCCAGTGACGGGTCTGGTGCTGGACGGGGTGGTGGCCATTGTTGACGTCAGGTCCGGGGCTGATAACAGGTGAGTTTATTATGTTTGCCATTAGATACCTGGGGCATTCCACGACAAATCGAAAATTTGTCTAACCAAATTTAACCATCATCTCTCACTTTTTGTTCAACAAAATGTATATAGGGTTATCTTGGGTCTTGAATTCAGCTGTGGCAATATGAGATCGATTTGACCTCAGGTTTTCCTTTTGGAGTTATATCCTCGGGCATTTATTCAAAGTCACGCTGCAGAGGCATTTTTGGAGGCCGAAATAGTGCGTTTTTTATCAATTTAGTCCGAATGTTTTTGAATGGATGGATTTCCGAGGTCAGGCCACATTAGATACCTTTTTGTTTGACAACCAAATGTCAAAAAGACTTATATAGCTGAATTCGCAATGAAACAGATTCTAATTCTGTTTTTGTTTGCTTAACCTTGAATGACATTGACCCCGTGACCTCGTGACCTTTTTTGTTGACCTCGTGTGACCCCGGGTACACATGTGATTTCATTTTTTTCACTTTGCAAAATACTCGTCAATATATTGTCTAAAACGCAACAAATAAAGGTGCGTTTTTCCTCTAATTTCTATATTTGCCGTCGATATACGTGCGTGTTTTCGAATTACCCCCAAGGGGGAGAAGTAACGGGCAAATATCTGTGAATCTATAGCACCGATTTGGGTGGGGTCTTCACCATTCGATCCGGCGTGGTCCGTTTTGAGTTTTATCCACTTTGGTCTAATCCAAGTGTACCAAATTGGACCCAAACCGCCAAAAATCGTGGCCGACGTCATACTCCGAAACTATGGGACCGATTTGGACGGGGTCTTTACCATTCGATCCGGCGTGGTCCAAAACGGTGACATTTTTAGTTTTTTTTCTCACTTTGGTCCAATCTAAGTGAACCAAAACTATATTTCTTGGAACAAAACCGCCAAAAGTCGTTGCCAACGTCATGCTCCGAACCTATGGGACCGATTTGGGCGGGGTCTTCACCTTTCTATCCGTTTTGGACCACGCCGGATGGCTGCGTGGTGTTGCTAGTCACCCTGAAAATGTGCATACCCAGAAATGGGGCTGTAGCTGCAATGGTAGCTGAGATATCCGCCCGTTACCCCTCCCCATGGGGGTAATTCGAAAACATGCACGTATATCTCATGTACGAAAGTATGGAAATTAGAAGAAAGACGCACTTTTTATTTATTTTTTCGTTGTTAGGCCAAGTATTTTGCGAAGTGAAAAATTGAAATCAGGTGTACCAGGGGTCACACGACGTCAAAGAAAAAGGTAAATAGGTCACGGGGTCAAGGTCATTCAAAGTCACGAAACAAAGCTCAGAAATATAATCTCCGTTTCATTGCAAATTCAGCCATATACATCTTTTTGACATTTGGCTAAGTCAAACGTACTATTTCGGCCTCCAAAAATACCTCTGCAGCGTGACCTTGCAAAAATGCCCGAGGTTATAACTGAGAACCTGAGGTCAGATGGAGCTAATATTCTCACAGCTGAATTCAGGACCCAAGATAACCCTATAGACCAATTTTGAACAAAAAGTGAGAGATGAGGGTGATTTCGACTTGTCGAAATGTCGAGGTCTGGGTCCTAGGTCCAGTATTATTTGGGATTTCCTTAAAGGTAAAGTGGCATGCCTGTTAACCTGTCTTTTTGACAGGAGAATGTCGTAGAAGCATTGCCAAGGTTTGTTCCAATGTCTTCTGTCAATACCAGTTTCACTACGTACAGACATAATTGTATCAATAGTCACTGGCGGATCCAGGGGGGGGCAACCAGGCCATGCCCCCCCCCCCTCCCAAAGCCTGGAAGGGGGGTCCAACGTGTCTTTTGCCCCCCCCCCCCCCAAAAAAAAAAAACGTTTACAATTTATCGTAAAAATTGACTTTGCAGCAGTCGAAATCCAGCTATCCACAGTGAAAAAATGGGAAATTTGGGAAAATACGGCTCTTACCATCAAATCAGGGCTTAAAAAAGATCAACTGGACGAGAAAATAGCGGTCAGCAAGCTGCCAGTCGGAACTGAAGCTCGAACAAACTTTGTTTACATGTAGGAAGAACACTTCATTACGCAGCGCTCGCTCGTCCTTCCGTGGTATATGGAAAAAAATATGATTATAAGCGGCCCGACCCGAACCGAACGGAACCGAACCGACCCGACCCGACCCGACCCGACCCGACCCGACCCGACCCGACCCGACCCGACCCGACCCGACCCGACCTGACCTGACCCGACCCGACCCGTGGCGACGCTTTTGAGAAGTTAATATCTCTGCAACCACACGTCCGATTGACAAGCGGTTTTCTTTGCTGAGCAGCCCATCCAACCTACCCTGTTTGAGACCAGTGCCGAGTCATGTGAGTGCCTACCACTGCGTGTGGCACGTGCCGCGTGAGGGGTGTTGAAAGGTGTTTTCTCGCAAAAACTCTGCAACGGCTGAGCCGATTATGTTCAAATTTGGTGTGTGGTTAGGGACCTCTCATCTGTCAGTTTCCAAGTCAGGGGGTGGGGTGGATCTGCACGTGCGCACGTGCCCATCCCTATTCTGTATCTCAGGAACGGCTGAGCCGATTGTGTTCGAATTTGGTGCATGGTTAGGGACTTCTCAGCCGCCGCCTTTCCACAAGCCAGGGGTGTGGTGGCTTTGCACGTGCGCACGTGCACACTCCTATTATATATCTCGGGAACGGCTGATCCGATTGTGTTCAAATTTGGTGCGTGGTTAGGGACTTCTCAGCCGCCGCCTTTCCACAAGCCAGGGGTGTGGTGGCTTTGCACGTGCGCACGTGCACACTCCTATTATATATCTCGTGAACAGCTGAGCCGATTGTGTTCAAATTTAGTGTGTGGTTAGGGACCTCTCAGCCCCCACTTTCCCACGAGTCAAAGGTGGGTGCCTCTGCCCGTGCGCACGTGCGCACCCTTTTTTGTATATCAAACTACTTGCCCGATCAAGTTGAAATGCCCCATACATTTCCTTCGCTCTCGCTCGTTCATCGCCAACTACGTCGTCTTACTGGTATGGTATCAATTTGGAATCCAATCTACACTCTATTTCGGCGCAAATGGTTGTCGAAAATGACGCGTTGCTTTTGTGGAAATAACTGTTCGGGACATGTGACAGCGGTGTGTACAAAATTCACGTGTAATTCACTCGGAGGTCCCAATGGCAATTGTGCTATCAAAATAAAACAAACTATAGGTTTGCCTAGGTTGATATAGGTACTTCTAGCCAGTGCGGTGGCGTGCACAGAAATTCACAAAGACCAGGTCATTGCCTTGAGGGGCGCCACCCAGGGTCCTAGGATTGCTTTGGAGCTTGGGTACGGAATGAAAAATTAGGGCTAAAAATAAACATAAAGAGTGGATAATTCAACCAAAAGCCATTGTATTCGGCTTTATCAATGTCCAATTACCCGCTCACCAGAATTAGTTATTACCTATGCCAATTTTGACCTGTCTTTCTCTGTCTTGTCCTATCATTACATCCATAAATCAGTATAGAGTTCAAATTATCCAATACATTTTAGAATAAGGAGTGGAAAATTAAGAGGAAAACTTGGGGAAAAAGAGTGGAAAAATAGTATCCATAGGGTGTCGTTTTCCACCCAAATTGCCCAATGCCAGGACACTGGCGACACCCGATCGACAGGGGCGCCACCAATATTGACGACATTGTACAGGGGGGGGGAGGGGGCGGCGCCTCTCCTTCCGCTGGGCGCCAAGTGACCGTAAGTAGTCGGTGCGCCCAAAAACCCCAATCATCATCACCATCTCCTTCCGCACCGTGCGGAAGGAGAGTCACTGGCCGGAGGGGCGCCGTCACTCGCCGGAGAGGCGCCGTCACTCGTCGGCGCCGTAACTGGTCGGAGGGGCGTCTTCCCTGGCCTAAGTCTTCTCACCAACTTTAAATGAAATTGATGTAGTATTTTGGGAAATAATGACGTTTTAATGACGTCGTGTCATGCCATTTTTGATGAAAAACGATAAATGTTTGAAAAATCGTAGAAAATTAGAGTTTGAAGCAAATTGCAAATAAAAAACGGCAAAAGAAAGTAAATGACATTCTCTTCAAAATGGCTATCTCGGATTTTTTATTTAAAAAATTAAAGGGAGATAATCACCTTTTGATTTTGTTAGCAACAACTTTTTGGCTACCGTTATTACCGAGCGGGCGTGAAGCGCCCGTGAGGTTTCTCAACTTACTAGACATTTACATTTGACCCGACCCGGCCCGACCCGGCCCGACCCGGCCCGACCCGGCCCGACCCGGCCCGACCCGGCCCGACCCGGCCATACAGACGCTTTTCGGAAGCTAATAACTTTGCAACCACTGATCTGATTGAGATCGGGTTTTCGCCATTAGATAGTTCCATCAAATCAATTTTGATTTTGTTATGGTGCGTTCTGATAGGGGTAGTACCACAGCGCGTGGCACACGCAAACGTGGAAATGAACAAAAATCATTCTTGATATAAACAAATGGCTGTATTAATCTAAGCATTGATTTATACGCTGAAGCATGCAGCGCTCGGGACGTACTCCCTTTTGGCGGATTCGAGAAAGGAGATCATGAACAATTTAATCAAACTTAATTTTTATATTGGCATGCATGGAGTCCTGGCAATTTTTATGGAGGACTTAAGGGACTATGTTACCAGAGCGCGCCCGCTCGGTCATCGCCCAAAAAGGCGTTTTACTGGTGGTATTAAAATGTGATATAAATTTAATAATTAAATACAATTATTCCCTAATTCGAAGTTGAAAGTTTGGGAAAATTAATGATCGGTATTTTCACTCCAGTATTGGAAAGCGCAACATCTGGTGCTTTTGCATCAACCTGTTCAAAGTTGTTGAATGGGCACTTGTAAACAATTCGCCGACACTAAATAGGTCGCCGTCGTTTTGCTTGGCACCGGTCGGCCGGTGCCAAGCTAAACTGCCGATATCAATGCACTTTTGTCAAATGATTGTTGATTGTTCATAACAAATGTGTCACATTCGCAAAAGATAGAGTGCTGGAAACATATTGCATACCTTCATGATAAATAGCAATGCGTAGGAAGGGTAATTTACTGAATTTGTTATCGAGTACTTGCTGAGTACCGACCGATATAAGTGTGGATCGCTTATCAGTATGAAACTGCAAATATCTTTCGGTAGGAATGTTTATATGCAAAATGTGATTAATTTAAATCATATTTTGGCCTCGTCTATCGATTTCAGGTGCTAACTCCATTTGTATGGAAAAAGGTGATTATCTACCTTTAACCCTATTTGTAACAGGGGGGGGGGGCGGATTCCGCCCCTCCCCCTCATGTTTTTCGCAGATATCTCCAGAACGGCTGGGAGCAGGCCCATGAAATTTTGGGACTTTTCATAGAATTGAACTCCGCATTTGGAGTCAAAATTTTGAGTTCTTAACTTGAACAGAGGCGGTTCCAGGGCACAGTTTTGGGTGGGCTCGGAGGCGACATTTGGCGAAAATACGGAAATGCGATCTTCACGGTTTCTTCCTAACTGCATCAAGTATGAAGGAGTTACATCGGCTTACCGTGATTGCAACAAGTGCAAATTAGATGATGTTAATGAAATATCATACAAAATTGCATGGCAGAGGCGGTTTCAGGGGCTTGAAAAGGGGGGTTTCCAGGAAGTATTCAATGCTTGGCGGGAAGCCAATAGAGCAATGTAAGGGGCATTTATAGCTATCAAGATGTAAAAGATAGCTTTTGCTTCCATTATTTGCATAATTTATTACATATAAAGTTCCAGGGGCGTGTTCAGGAACATGAAAAGGGGGGTGACTGGCATGGTGATGACGATATGCCAGCGATAACGGCGCAATATACGTTTAGCTTATAATAATATATGCACATATGAGACCAGAAAAGGGAATAAAGTCATTGTTTTTGCAGAGGCGCGCTCAGGAATGGAAGAAAGGGGGTCATATTATTGCAAGGAAACTAAGAGGCATGGGCGTACAATGACATAACATACTGCAGATTTCGGATGAAACACGCACCACAGGCTACTCTACGAACGATTATAAGATAATAGGCGAGTCCAGGTAGGGTAAAAAGGGGGGTAAGCAATGTTAATTGAAGTTGTAAGTGAAATAGTCACTGTTGACTAGTTAGTATCATAATAGCGGATAATATACTTATCAAAAGGTCTTGCGCCGTCCTAGTTTGGATCCTGGATACGCCTATGATGAAGTACAACATGCAAAAAGGAACTATCTATGATCAGTAACATATTTATAGTGCTGGGTAGCAACTTGTCTGCGGTTAATATTTTTCCCAATTTGACCCCCCTTTTTCACTAACCTGGTAACGCCTATGGCAAAAAATATGATTTATAACTGTTTTTTCTAATGTCTCAATCACATACCATTTCATTTATCAAAAAAACAATATCAAAAAATGGTTTTATTACGCATTTACCTCACCCCCATATTGAGTGACCTGCACACGCCTATGATTTTTGAATTTTCAAACGTCACCGTCATATATCAATTTCCGATTCAATCTCTATCGATTCCTATTAGTTGTGTTAAAATCGGTCTATAAACATGAAAGCTATGTTGGATCAAAAATACCACTAAAATTTGTAGTTTTTGCCCCCCTGTTGCCCCCTATCCCAAATTTATATTTTTTTTATTATTTATAAATGTAGATCGTGTTGAGGGGAACCAAACACCGTTTCATTTTTGAAAATCGGACGGGTAGATCTCGAGATCTCGAGATCTCCGGGGGGCGGAATCCGCCCCCCCCCCCCTGTTACAAATAGGGGTAGCCAGGAGCCTGTTACAAATAGGGTTAACTCCAAAAGAAATCGGGAAAAAATCCACAAAATAAATTTGTGTGAATTTGAAAAGTGAATTTCTAAAGCTCGAATACCAATACTGGGAAATAAGGTGACCGGCCCAAATCCGCGGCTAAAAAAATGGGTACCTTTTTGCCACAAAAATATGGCCCCCACGGAGAGAGGCTGGATCCGCCAGTGCCTCCCATCGATTTGCCCCCTCCCCCCCCCCCCCCCCCAGACACGACGGCTGGATCCGCCAGTGTCAATAGTCCATCGATTTCTTCAATAGACTCTTGTGTTCTTTCTTTTATCTGACAACCAATATGTGTATGCCTGTTGATTTGTACTCATTGTCAAAGGATCCTAGGACAATGAACAGGCTGTACCACTGTCTAACCCTTGCCGCCCCCGCTGTGATCCAGGTCTGAACCAGTCCGGGCACAGCTGAGAGCTCTGGGTGCAATCGTCCAGGACAGATTCAGCAAGCAGGTCACCCACGTCGTCTTTAAGGTAAGAACCGGCCCAGGCCGAAGCAGAGCTGGGTGATGTCGTCCTAGATCGCCTGTTGAAAGTCATATCATCATGCACAGCTTTATGATAAGGTGGCACCTCAACCTGTTGTGCGCCATTATTTCCAATAGATTAACTCGGCTGTGATGGTGTGAGTACATACTTAAATGGCCACCTCTGCGAATTGATAATGCAAATTGTATAAGTGCGTCACGTTATGGTGGTCGCAGTGGACGACTGAGCTGATTCTGAAGCACCGCGCTTCCTCTCTTCTCTGCGTTTAACAGATCAGTTCCCTCCCCCTCACCCCAGGACGGCTCTAAGGCCAGCTATGACCGGGCGCGGCGCGACCGGCTCCGCCTCGTCTCCGCACTCTGGGTGGACGCCTGTCGACAGCAGCAGGAGCGCGCAGATGAGAATCTGTTCCCGCCAGCGGCGGCCGACAGGTGAGCGACGCGCCGGACATCTGTCGGCAGCTGGCGAAAGCTGTAGTTATGTGCGGCGACGCGCCTGACATCTATCGGCAGCAGGCAGAAGCTGTAGTGGTGTGCGATGTGGCGTGGTGAGAGGCGCAACGAAGAATCGCTGGCCATTTTTGGTCAGTTTTTAGTCGGTGTTTTGTATAGCTCTTAGCCTTTCATCGTCTATAGCAGAAATCACCTGTTATTAATGGGTGTTGCATGGAAGTTTCGTATGGTATAAAAGTTGCTGTAAAGACGATAACAGCTTGATTTGTTATATTGTGTAAATGTGAATGTTTTGATTTTTTTGGAACACTAGGAACTAAGTTTAGGAGTTAAGCATTTGATATTGACAATTTTGGTAATGGTAATTTCATGGGTGAATAATGATTTGCATGGTTCTTTTTGGTTATGGGATTATTGGTTGGTAGGAACTGGGGATCGTTTGGAACTATACGGTCTGCGCAAAACATGTCTGGAAAAGTATGGAGCTGCGGGGTATCGATCCCCGTACTTCTCACATGCTAAGCGAGCGCTCTACCACTTGAGCTACAGCCCCCCGTGATAAAATCCGACTCGGGTGTCGGTATGAACATTGACGAGAATGATCGTACTGGAGTAAGGATGAACTATGGGCGTGGCCACCGCCTGGGGGAGGGGCGACCGGCCACCCCCCGGATAGCTCCACTCCACACTGTCCGGTACATGTGGGACGGTGGTTTTCACACCGAGTGTCCTGTTCCTGTGAAATTCACAACTTGACACATGACGAACTGTACAGCCAATCTGAATGCTATCTGCTGATGGCGCCTTGTTGGGTCTCTTCGTCCTATGCATTGCTTGGCCACCGGAAGCGTGGCTGAAACATCAAATTAGCAATAGGGTGAATATATATTAACAACAACAAACACATGTATTTGCATTCAGTTGAGTATAACAGTGGTCGTAGGGGGTAGCGCAAAGGCTGAGAGCTGCGATTACGGTTAACGGGTTAAGCGTGCGACTTTTCCACGTTGGGCTTTCTATTTGATACGGTTTGCCACTGGCTGGCTGCTAAAACTGGGCAGCTATCGTACACTGAAGGACAGAACTAAAACTCTCGAGGGTTTCTTGTATTATGGTCACTCTGTCCATGAGTATTTACCAGATCCTTTTGATCCTTCCGACTGCTGGTCCTATATCCTCTGTCGTCTGTCCTATATCCTCTGTCGACTGTTACGCCGACGTTAACCCAGGTCTGGTGGTCGCTGGCCACCGGGCATGTGGTGACCCCCGAGCCATCCCCCGGGAGTGGTGGCTGCCTTCATGGCTTGGGCCCTCCTCGCAGCTTCGCCCTGCGGGGAAGGGCCCTGTAAGTCCATGGACGGTTGCCCGGTCGGCGTTCCATTTTGGCCCACTTTACCCCTTCTCCTTCATCCCATGGCGCGCAATGGTCCGAGCGGACCGAAGCGGATTTATCCTAACCAGATAAAAACATAAGTATCTACCGGTCAGAGCTCCGAACATAATTTCTAATAGGCAATGTTTGCCTCCTTGACGTTTCTGTGCGTGTTGATATTGTCGGCCACTAGTGTCGCTTTTGTTTTCTATGTATTTAATAGGTGCGTGTTTATTCGCTCCCTTATTAAAGAGAATGTTTCACCTTTGTATTGGTTTTAAACTGAGATACCCATTATCTTTGGCCGTTATTGAAATGTCGAAAATACAAAGGTCATTTTCCCCAAAACTTAGCCGTTTTTAAGCAATTCAATTTATCATTTGCAAAATGGGGTCTAGGCTAGTGCCGCCGCTGAATGGCTGACAGACACTTTGTCAGCCAATCAGCGGCGGTCTATAGCTCAATAATGACGTCATCATCCCAAATTTAAAAACTTGATTTGTATAAAGTTAAGTGACTTTTCGAGAGATAAAAATATCACCATCATTTTCAGCAGCACTTACTTCATATTTTCGACTGCAACCAGCGTATATTTGACAACTTTCAGACAGATGAAACATTCCCTTTAAACCTTGTAACTCATCCGAAGTCGCACAGATTTGGAGCCATCGTCGATCTATATTGCCTCTCCCCATTCGACCAGACTTCAGAGCGGACCAAGGAAGTGTGTTAGGTTGATTCATTCCTCTTTGAGGACTTTTTGTACGATGGATAAGGTTTCTTTTGTCTATTGAGCTTCGGAAATCCTTACCTCAATCGATTTGAATAGCTCTGTAATCGTTCTGAATTACTTACGTCGTGCAGGCGCACGATGGGACGAAATAAAGTGGCTACTAGAACAGACTGGTTATTGATTCACCTTTTTTGGAAGGATTCAATCACGATTCTTTTTTAATATGAATGATTCAGTCGCCGTTTGATTCATGGATAACCATTTTGAGAACTGATTCTTTCCGATTCAATTTTTTCTTTCTTTCAAATCACGTTTGACTCACCATTGAAATAGCATTGCACAGTCTTTTCGATTCAATCATCCTTGTATCTATGCGGGTTTTGATTCAATCATGATTCATGAATACACAAATCCGGTGGTGAATCGATTCTTCTTTGATTCAAGGGATTTTGATTGAACGATTCCAATCGATTCAATCAGAGTCGAATCAATAACCAGTCTGCTGGAATCTGGCTTTTGCAATGTGCATCGCATTCCAGTGTGTTCATGGAATTCAAAAGTTTGGAGCTGCGGGGTATCGATCCCCGTACTTCTCACATGCTAAGCGAGCGCTCTACCACTTGAGCTACAGCCCCTGATAGAAGAGAACGTGGGATGCGCCCGTGCGTGTTGTGGTCTAATCTTGGTCAGTGACCTAAATTCGGGGTGGACCACACCCAACAATCGAATTTCAAACCACCAGATACAGACACTACGGTATTGTGGTTCACTACCAAGCGGCTTCCCTTCAGGTGTTTCCGTGGTGTAGTGGTTATCACATCCGCCTAACACGCGGAAGGTCCCCGGTTCGATCCCGGGCGGAAACACATGTTTTCCACTCCAGCTTTCTCCCAATTCACGACGTGATTCCTCCCTACTTGTAACCCTCGCCCTAAGGGGGGATGGGGGGCCTTACAGGCCCCCCTGAGGTTTTTCCTGAATAACTTTGTACACGTGTACACATGTCTTGCTGAAATGTTTGATAGATGAGATTACAACAATTATACGTATGCTGTAAACAAATTGAAATAGGTTAAGTAGTTTGGGAGATAATCTGTTTTGATGACGTCATGCTGGTGGAGATAAATATTTGAAAAATGGTAGAAAACAGACTTTTAAAGGAAATTGCAAACGCAATTCATCAAAGATAAAAAAATTGCATTTTCTTTAAAATGGCAATCTCGGATTTTCAAACTTTTGGGTTTTTGACCCCTAAAATAAATTAAAAAAATGGAAAAATCCCCACAAAATCAAATTTTTCCTAAGATGTTAGAAAAACCGGAATATATGTGAGAGAAGTCTGAGTATGAACAATATCCATACCAAATTTCAAAGCAATATCTTCATTTTTGACTGAGTGATGGCTCCCTAAGTGTAAGAAACTGATGACGTCATTTTTTTAATAACTTCTTTGACTTTTTTTTGACAAGATACGAACAAATAATTACTTTTTATGTATTTCTGAGCCAAAACTGGTCTAGGAACATGCCTTTTTACTTACATTTATCAATTTCTAATTTTGAGGTTTTCTGAAGAGCAAAATCGCTGTTTTGGACGTGGTAAATCCGAGATTGACACTTGACCTGGAAGGTCACCCGTTGACCTGAAACCTAAAAATCGCATACTGTTAGATTCCTCTCATGACAGGCAACATGCTGGTTCTTAGTACATTGCTCTAAGTTGCTTGGTTTGGAAGTTTTAACAGGTGTGGCCTCTCAGCCCCCCCCCCCCCCGTAGGGCGAAGGTGAAAAAAGCTCCCGTAGGGCGGGGGTTAATGAATCGTCGCTTTCTTACTTTCTTTGGGCGCCGTTTCTTTCGCTTTCTTACTTTCTTTGGGCGCCGTTTCTTTCGCATTTCATTTTCACTCAATAATCTACTCAAGCTCTCGACTAGTCTTTTCTGCTCGGTGCAGTCCTTTTCGCGCCCTCTTTGCCCCTATTCGTGACCTGTGACCTGTGATATGACAGGAGGTCACTGCTGCCCGCTGTGAGTAGGTCTATTCGTGGCCTGTGATATCACAGGAGGTCACTGCGCCGCTGTAGGTAGGTCTATTCGTGACCTGTGATATGGCAGGTCACTGCTGCCCGCTGTGAGTACTGAGTAGGTCTATTCGTGACCTGTGCCGTGCCCCGTCTCTGCAGGTACGAGTCGCCGTTGTTCCCGGCGCGTCTCCGGAAGCTGACCTGTGCCGTGCCCCGTCCCTGCAGGTACGAGTCGCCGTTGTTCCCGGCGCGTCTCCGGAAGCTGACCTGTGCCGTTCCCCGTCCCTGCAGGTACGAGTCGCCGTTGTTCCCGGCGCGTCTCCGGAAGCTGACCTGTGCCGTGCCCCGTCCCTGCAGGTACGAGTCGCCGTTGTTCCCGGCGCGTCTCCGGAAGCTGACCTGTGCCGTGCCCCGTCCCTGCAGGTGCGAGTCGCCGTTGTTCCCGGCGCGTCTCCGGAAGCTGACCTGTGCCGTGCCCCGTCTCTGCAGGTACGAGTCGCCGTTGTTCCCGGCGCGTCTCCGGAAGCTGACCTGTGTCGTGCCCCGTCCCTGCAGGTACGAGTCGCCGTTGTTCCCGGCGCGTCTCCGGAAGCTGACCTGTGCCGTGCCCCGTCTCTGCAGGTACGAGTCGCCGTTGTTCCCGGCGCGTCTCCGGAAGCTGACCTGTGCCGTGCCCCGTCTCTGCAGGTACGAGTCGCCGTTGTTCCCGGCGCGTCTCCGGAAGCTGACCTGTGCCGTGCCCCGTCTCTGCAGGTACGAGTCGCCGTTGTTCCCGGCGCGTCTCCGGAAGCTGACCTGTGCCGTGCCCCGTCTCTGCAGGTACGAGTCGCCGTTGTTCCCGGCGCGTCTCCGGAAGCTACGCTCGATGCAGCCGAGAGACTTTGAGGAGGAGTTCGCGGCGGCCGATCGGAGGTTCCGCCGGAGGAGACGACAACAGCGGAGACAGCCGCCCGTCGCCACATCGCCCCCCGTACAGGTGGGCTAGTTACAAAGTCACACTGGTCAGCCCGTACAGGTGGGCTAGTTACAAAGTCACACTGGTCAGCCCGTACAGGTGGGCTAGTTACAAAGTCACACTGGTCAGCCCGTACAGGTGGGCTAGTTACAAAGTCACACTGGTCAGCCCGTACAGGTGGGCTAGTTACAAAGTCACACTGGTCAGCCCGTACAGGTGGGCTAGTTACAAAGTCACTGGTCAGCCCGTACAGGTGGGCTAGTTACAAAGTCACACTGGTCAGCCCGTACAGGTGGGCTAGTTACAAAGTCACACTGGTCAGCCCGTACAGGTGGGCTAGTTACAAAGTCACTGGTCAGCCCGTACAGGTGGGCTAGTTACAAAGTCACACTGGTCAGCCCGTACAGGTGGGCTAGTTACAAAGTCACACTGGTCAGCCCGTACAGGTGGGCTAGTTACAAAGTCACTGGTCAGCCCGTACAGGCAAAGGCGGATCCAGGGGACGGGGGCAACGGGGTCATGCCCCCGCCCCAAGACTGTGCAAGGGAAACTATGTTTTGCCCTCTCCCCAAGACGTGGTCTAATACATGCTATACTGTTTGTTGCTGACGGGCTGACGACCCGCTCTACCCCCCGTTCAACAATTTATCGCTGACGGCTGACCGGTCTGTTATCTCTCCCGGTTAGCAACTTTTTGGAAATACGCCACTGGATATGTGCCCCTCCCCAAAAAAAATACGTCTAGATCCGCCCTTGCGTACAGGTGGGGGTATAGTGACGCATTTCGCCTGCAACTGATCCTCCGGCCTGTATATTGCATAAGGTGCTATCTGGCCGCATGGCTGGCCAGGTGGGTGGGTGGGTGGGTGGGCAGAGGCATTCTGAAGTCGATTCTTTCCTTGCAACGCCCATATGCGTAATGTTAAGTAAACACAAAATGGGAGGGGACACGTCCCCTCGGTCCCCCCTGTGGCGGAGCCCCTGCTCCTGCCATCTCTGCTCTCGTATAGCTGACGTCACTCGTGTATCTGACGTCACTCTCGTGGGTGACGTCACTCGTGTATCTGGCGGCACTCGTGTATGACGTCACTCTCGTGTATCTGACGTCACTCGTGTATGACGTCACTCTCGTGTATGACGTCACACTCGTGTATCTGACGTCACTCTGGTGTATCTGACGTCACTCTGGTGTATCTGACGTCACCTGATTGTCCTCTGCGGTCGGTAGCGCCCGGCGATGGCCTCTCCGAAGCAGCGGTGGTCCCGGCGCGGTGTGGAGCAGCTGCTGACGCCGCGGGGCCCCAGGTCAGGCTCGGACGAGCCAGGCTCATCAGGGGATGAACTGCCGCTCAGCGTCCGGCTGTTCAACAGGTGAGCTGCCAACGCTGCAAAATTACCGTAGCATCACCATTTCCTGAGATCTTGCAAACTTGCTTGGTTTAAACGCATTTCTGGTGGAGACAGTGGAGACATGCATATATCAAATGTATGAGATTATATAATACCACACGGGCCGGGAAAATAATTATTTGGGATTAAGGTTCGCGCTGAGTATTCCGCCCTCGACCTTCGGTCTCGGGCGGAAATTCAAGCACGGACCGAGGTCCTAAAGAATTATTCCGGCCCAAATGTGATATGAAATTGACCGTATGCCGCTGTGATGCGGGACAGTGTGTAGTTATGTGCCTGCTAAGGATGATGAGGATGATGATGATGATGATGCATTTCCGATGTTGTCACTTGCCAATACAATGATGTTTAGATTTCAGTAAGCGACTTCGTGTTTAATGAATGTTTACTTAAGATAAAAACAACTGCCAAGCAGTGTTGAACAAATTTCAGCAAGATTTGTTTCACTCTTTATACTATTTGCACGAGATTTGGGAAAAGATTTCGGCCCGGGGCAGAAATGTTTTCCCAGATCAAATAGCATTGCGCTGAAATGGTATACCACCCTCACGTGCTAACGTTAAAGGGATATCTCGGCCGTGCTAACGTTAAAGGGATATCTCGGCATATGATAGTTCCTAGCCGCTGATTTCTAGCGCACGTGTCTAAATTATGTTGGGTCTTGCTTTTCTGTGCACGGAGTGGCGTTGCCAATTTTCACTCTTCTGCAGTCTGGTCTGCACAACGTTTACACCGACACCGCCTGTGTTTCTTCTTCTTCAGGTTTATGTCACCGGCCGGTGGCTGGTCCACCGGGGGCGCCCTCCGCCTTCCGGCCTCCCCTACGGCCAAGGTGAGCTCTAACTTCCAACCCACGGTGTGGCGGGACCCTAAGGACCCCCGCCGGCGCGTTGACGACGGTGGAGGCCAGAGGGTGCCGTGAGGAGACGGAGTTGTTTATGCAGCTTTGTTAAATTTATTGGGGGCTGCTGTTGTGTGTGTTGTGCATGTTTACAGCCTGAAATGGAAGATAAGTATCCATTCACCGGTCTCCCTTCGCCTCAATTCGTCCAGGCGCCTAGATATCACCTTGAAGCCAAGTGATTCTCCGGCTCCGCGTGACCACATGCGCCACTTGAACTCGGGCTCTGCAGCTGTGGCCAGCGTGTGGTGGTGTGAGGTGCTCCGGGTGATCCCTGTGTTGCAGGGGGCGTCCTCTATCCTCCTTCCCTCCCAGCTATGATTCCCCCACCAGCCAGCAGGCGGCAGCACTGCAGGCTGTCATTCCCGCTTGACCAGTAAGCGCCTTCTGCCTGGATATACCAGTCCTGCTCTTGTTCGTGTTATGTTCGTGTTATGTTCGTGTTATGTTCGTGTTATGTTCGTGTTATGTTCGTGTTCGTTTTCTTGTTCTGATGATCAGTTTTAATTTTGTTTCCATCATCAGTTTTCTCGTTCGTTCGTTTGATGTTCGTAGAGTGCTAGTCTGTTGTAGTTGTTAGTTTGTAGGATGGCTTTCGTGTTCGTTCAATGTTTGTAGACCGCTAGTCAATGTTGCAATTTGCTTCGTTTGGGCGTGGCCTCGCATCTTCGCAAGCATCACACGATCTAAACGGCTGTCTTGAAGGTGTTTCAGCTCTATCTTGACTTGAGTCGGGTGCGGTACATTTCTAGACACATATGTGATGTCAGTGCGGGTTCGTTTTCAGCTGGCGGCCCAAGTCTCAGCTTCTCCAGACCTTGAGGCCAATCATCGACGTGGAAACAAGACAGGCTCCTCCTACACGACCGGCGCCGACCAATCCGCTGCCGCGAAGAACGATGCTCCGCCCCAGCGGGGGTCCAAAGTTTCAGCAACAAAACCTCCCACATCCTGCGGAAATCCTTTATCAAAGCCATCGACCTCTGCCGCAACCATTCCTAACCCATGGCCAAAGCCGACTGTACCGACAAAGAAGCGGAAACGGAGTCTCCACCTTCTCACCGACTTTGAGTCCGACTCCGACTCGAACTCGAACTCGGCGGCGGCTGTGTCTGCACCTCCCGCCCACCGCCGCCGGCGGCGCCGTCTTATGACTCCCCCCGAGTCGCAGAGCCTGCTGAGCGGTCCTCTGCTGCAGCCGGTGACCCCTGCTCCGGCCGAGCAGCGGCGTCGGCCTGTGGCGGTGGTGCACCCGGCTCTGCGCCGATCTCCGGGTCGCAGGGTCAGGACGGCTCCGCGTGGCGGCGGAGGCGGAGGATCAGTGAAGCGGCTCCACGCGCCGCGGCGAAGTTCGCTGGACTTTGAGGCAGCGAAGCCGCGTCCGCCGCCGCCGTCGCGCGGTCGCCTGGTGCTGACCAACCTGCGATCCGTGGAACGCGAGACGCTGCTGCCGGTCATCAGCAAACTCCGAGACGTTGTCATCATGGAGGAGGTATGGACGATTGCGGAGAGAGAGGGAGGAGCATCTGGAAGGAAGATAGGAGAATGAGGGAGAGAAAAGGAGGAGGGAGGGAAGGAGAGGAAGTGAGGCGGGAAGGGAAAAGGGGTAAGGGAAGCAGTGAAGGAGAAACGGTGGGATTGGGGCAGGGAGGGGATCGTGTGTGATGCTTGTGTCAAGTCCGTATATCCAATCTCGCTGATCTAGGCTCATGCAATCATAATCCAGTGCTCCCTAAACTGCTCCCTAAACTGCGTATGACAGGGTTTCGGACTTTGGACCGGTTCCGCGGCCAAAATCAGTGTTTTCGTTTCACTGCAAAAAAAAACTATCGGGATCAGTTTTTCATGAGGAGTTCGAATCTGGAATCGAAAATAGTATGGCATCTATTTTGTTTCATCCCGTGAAGGTATCTACCTGATCGCTTCGTGTCTGTGTGTGGTTGCCTTGTAAAAGAATCCACAGTTTTTACAAAATGCGTTAAATCGGCAAGAAAACCAATAGGATATGTAGACAGGATGTTTAGGTACAATAGCTATTGGTTTTATAGTCGATGTAGGCCTTTTAAGAAAGAAAAAACAGTTGTTTTACAGAGGGTGATTTTGTACAAGTTGAGGTCAACAACAACACGCCAGCACAAGACCATTGATTGCACCGTCAATATAGCTCGCAGAAGATTGACAATGGCACCATTTTATTCCCAAGGCTTTGCTCAATCGATCCATCTGCAATTTGTACTATTTAGAACCCGGATAAGTGTTGTAGCAGAATGGTTTTATGGCAAATTGTTACTAAATTGGCCTATTCGAGTGTAGTTTTTACTCTGGTCGGTTCGGCCAAGATCCAACGCAGCGTCTAAATAAAATGTGAGTAACTAATTTAACCCGATATGCTCTGAAAGCAAATTGAAAGAACAAGAGAATGAGCATAGCGCGAGCTCCACCAAACATGGTTGAAGTGCTAAGGCTCTTCGAAGTTGGGCGAACAAAGATTTTTTGTACCCAGGAAAAGTTTTTTTTTGCTATTTTTCGTCTTTTACGCTAAACTATTCATACTCAGAGTAAATATATTTAACTTTTGAGGATGGCAAAATTATGAAAGTCCACTTAATTTCCAACATGTTGACGCCCAGTGTGTCAATATTCATTCAAAACTGACGCGTGTATATTTATTTTTACACACCCGCAAAACCGGTCCTATGTCCCCTGCGTGGTATCCAGCTGTCGGCTGGCTTCATTTGATGACTGTATCTCTGGACGTCCGGCAGGTGACGGCGTTGATGACAGTATCTCTGTACGTCCGGCAGGTGACGGCGTTGATGACAGTATCTCTGGACGTCCGGCAGGTGACGGCGTTGATGACGGTATCTCTGGACGTCCGGCAGGTGACGGCGTTGATGACAGTATCTCTGGACGTCCGGCAGGTGACGGCGTTGATGACAGTATCTCTGTACGTCCGGCAGGTGACGGCGGACACGACACACGTCATCAGTGGCCAGACGCGCCGCACCGTGGCCGTTCTTGGCGCGCTGGCCGTCGGCGCCTGGCTGCTGCCCCCGGACTGGGCTCTGGCCTCGCTGGAGGCCGGACGGTGGCTGCCGGAGGCGAAGTTCGAACAGAGCAGCGAGTGGCCAGCGACAGCGGAGAGGAGAAGAGTGAGGGGGACGCTCTCGCTCGCCCCCGCCGCGGCGGTGGATGATACGGGCCTTACGGAAACGACGTTTGTTGTCCCCGGCGGCACCGCCACCGCCACAGCGACCGAGGCGCACTGTAGAGACTCCCAGCATCCAACAACATCCTCTCGTAAGTTCGCTTCCGCCTTTGCGGCCGCTTCCTCGTCAGGGGTTCGCCCGGGCCTGGCGCTGTTCGCTTCGGTTGGCCCTGTGTTCATATCCGGCGACACGCGGCCGCCGCCGGCGATGCTGGCAGGGCTGGTGCGGCTGGCCGGCGGCGTCGTGGTGGCGTCCGCCAGGGCCGCTAGTGTCGCCGTGGGCCGACCTTGTCGAGGAGTGGAGACCGTTACAGAGCAGTGGCTGATGGACTCGCTACAGATGAACCGGGTGTTGGTGAGGCAGAGGTACCTGCAGAGGCAAGGCGCTGGGAGAGAGTGATGAACCGGGTGTTGGTGAGGCAGAGGTACCTGCAGAGGCAAGGCGCTGGGAGAGAGTGATGAACCGGGTGTTGGTGAGGCAGAGGTACCTGCAGAGGCAAGGCGCTGGGAGAGAGTGATGAACCGGGTGTTGGTGAGGCAGAGGTACCTGCAGAGGCAAGGCGCTGGGAGAGAGTGATGAACCGGGTGTTGGTGAGGCAGAGGTACCTGCAGAGGCAAGGCGCTGGGAGGAGAGAGTGATGAACCGGGTGTTGGAGAGGCAGAGGTACCTGCAGAGGCAAGGCTCTGGGAGAGAGAGAGGCAAGGCGCTGGGAGAGAGAGAGAGGCAAGGCGCTGGGAGAGAGTGATGAACCGGGTGTTGGGGAGGCAGAGGTACCTGCAGAGGCAAGGCGCTGGGAGAGAGAGAGAGAGGCAAGGCGCTGGGAGAGAGAGAGAGAGAGAGAGAGAGAGAGAGAGAGAGAGAGAGAGAGAGAGAGAGAGAGAGAGAGAGAGAGAGAGAGAGGCAAGGCGCTGGGAGAGAGAATGAGGCAAGGCGCTGGGAGAGAGAGAGGCAAGGCGCTGGGAGAGAGAGAGAGAGGCAAGGCGCTGGGAGAGAGTGAGGAGGATACAGGGGTTGTAACTGCAGGTTCCTACAGCGGCAGGGGTTGGGGGAAGTGGTGGAAAGAGATATCTGCACATGCATGGGGCTGGGAGGGCGGGGTATAGGGGAGGGGTTCTGCGCCCTGCTAGGTGTGAGCAATGGCAGTGGTTGTGTTTTGTGTGAGGATATGCGTGAGAAATGTGCATGACGGTTTTGTCCAGACGTAAGGGTGCTAGTGTTGTAAATAGTGATTCGCGTGTTTGTTTGCCATTGCCACGCGGTATGGCTTGCGCTTCTCACTTCTCGGTGGATTTCTGCCAATCAATTCCGCCGACTGGGAGCATTTTCGGGGCGTGCGCGATCATTGTTCGCCTGATTTTGCGAGTATCCGACTTTGCTTGTACAGTTACGACTAATTACAATTCATGAATTGTATAGACCATTGTCAATAGGCTTGCACATTGCATGTGTTATATGGTCCGTTGCGTGCGGGTGCATTTTGTGTAAGGAAATTAATCATCTTGCTGCCTCTAATGAAATATAAGTTTGTTTATTCAAAATTAATTTAATATCACCCAATTTTAGCACAGCATCGCACTTATCCAATATAACATTGAGGATATTGTGTTGCATGCTACATCAGTCAGCGAGGTTAAAACTATCTCGGTAAGCTTAGTTCATCTTTATCACCACTGGTTGCCATTGGCTGTCTGATGATTCGCACAGGAAACTGGTGCACTATATGATACCTCCCTCCCCCCCCCCCCCCCCCCCTCTCTCTCTCTCTCTCATTGACAAGCTGATGAATACGATTTTGCAGACAGCAGCATGATACAATATTGTGTTTATATTCTGTGTAGTGTAGCATGTTTGCCTGTAGACCGATTTCTGCTGAGCTGCTAAAGCTTGTGTGACAGTTGGTTGGCAGATTATCTTGCCGAAGTGTCGTGAATTTCTGCTGAGCTGCTAAAGCTTATGTGACGGTTGGTTGGCAGATTATCTTGCCGAAGTGTCGTGAATTTCTGCTGAGCTGCTAAAGCTTATGTGACGGTTGGTTGACAGATTATCTTGCCGAAGTGTGTGAAATACTCCCCTGTACGTGCAAGTACGAAATGAATACACCGCTGCCATCGTTTGAATCGTGCCTAGCTGATGTCTTTTCTGTGATGGGATGAGCTTAAATTCTCATATCAGAATTATGTATCAGAATACAATCAGAATTGTATAATAACTGGATAACATATTCATTATGAAAGTACCAAATAATCACTTGTGACGCGTCGATCGCGCGTCTTTAGAAACGGCGACTTGTGAGTGATGTAGTGACTTATTCATGTATCCGCTCACGGGATCATCCCTTTATTCGGCGTCAGATGTGTACACTGCATATGCTATATGGTGAGCATGGATACGGCCCTTGATAATTATGTCTCGGGGGTTACGACCAATGCGATTGCAGTAAAAATATCACAATGTTTCTCGCCGCAACTTTGCACAACTTGCAACAGCGCCCGACTCTTCGCTGAAATCCCCACGCGGGGCAGAGAGCGAATGCACGACAGACAGAGAGGGAGAGAGAGAGCCGACGCGGCCGGTGGCGCACACTTTCAGCGGGCGTCATGACAAGAAACGTGCGAGTTGCGCTCGCCGCACACCGCGCTCGGCTGCGCGTGCTGCTATCAGAGCGCGTCGACTCGCTTTTGGTCTCAGTGGCGACCCGTCAGTACCGCAGCGGGGCTGTCACAGTCCGGTCATGATACCCTTCGTCTCTGCGCCGCGCGCGCCGCCGGCGCTGCGCGTGTTTTTCGTCTTGTTCGCGCTGTTTTCGTTGCTCGCGGTGACGGCGGCGGGGGCCGCCGCCGCCGCCGCAGAATCGTCGAGGAAACCGAACCAGACGTCACCGCGAGGTGCACGGGATGTGCCGTCTTCTGCGCAGCTAGCGGAGATCCGACGCGTTGTGGAGCTCGTGAGAGACTCCCGCGATCAACTTCCGCCGTCGAAACTGACGCAGTTGGCGCAACAGCTGCGGCAACTGCGCGCCAGGATTGGCGCAAGGCGTGCGGCAGACGGCGATGGTGAGTTGGAGAAGGAAGACGATTCTGGAAGCACCGAGGCGGCCTCCAGAGTTTACCAGGTACGCAGTCTGTCCGGTGGTTTTAACAACGATCTGGGCGCCCATACTCTGGATGCCGACAAGAGCACCAAGACCACTCTCTACTACGACGACGTGCAGAAAGGTGTGATCGAGGCGCCGCCACCGAAAGATGGCGGCCGTGATGGTTACCATAGCAACGACGCTAGTGACAGTTACCACGACGGTGACTACTATGATGACAGCTTCAGTAACAGTTACCATGACAACAAGGGCGATGCCGTTACCCATGGCAACGGCGGTGTCTCCATCACCGTAGGCGTCAGCGGTGGCCTCCACGCCTTCGACGGTAAGATCCAATCGAATTCCGGGCGTCACGATGAAGGGAAGCGAGTGATTGGCGTCGGCTCCAGTCACACCGTGCCGCACGATGTGCGCTCCTACGGCACTCCCAAACCGGGCGGCGGCGGTGGATGGCCGCACAAGATGCACCCGTCCATCTCCGACACTTCCGTCATCTCGCCGCATCTTGGGAATGTCCACAACTCCTTGGGGGATGGTCGTCATGGCAGTGGAACCCGTGGTGGCATCGAAGCGTTTGGCTTCGGCCCTCCACAAGGCGCTGTTCCGTCCAGCGACGCCTACGCGGACAGCACGACCACGCGATCGTTCCCAGATTACTCTCACCAGACGCAGGGTCAGCTATTCCACGAGGACTACGTCAGAAGCGGCTATCAGTCCGCTGTTATTCCGCCATGGGACCCCCATGCCGCGACAGTGCACATTGCGCCTGCAGTGGGACCTCACGCGGGAACGGTCGTGTTCCCCGCCGCGCCGCCGCACGTGGCCCCATACGTGGCACCTCACGCGGCGCTCCCGGGGCCAGCGGCAGTGTCGGTCCACATTGGCATTGGTGGTCGCCATCAACCCGTGGTGGAGTACACTCCACCAGCGTACGCCAGTCCGGAGGGCCACTTAGCCGCGGAGAGGCCACGCAGCGGCGGCAAGATCATCTTCCCCGTGAGCGGCCCGCATCACGCGGAGGCTTCGTACGTGGCGCCGCCGCCGGAGGTTTACGTGACGCACGTGGAGGAGCACGTGTCGTCCGATCACGCGGCGGCCGTGCACGTGTCCTTTGGCGGGAAGCACGCCGAGCCGCACGTGACGCACGTGGAGGAACACGTGTATGATAAGTATCATGAGCCACATTCTTCACACGTGACGGAGTACCACGAACCACAGTCTTCACACGTGACGGAGTACCACGAACCGCAGTCTTCGCACGTGGAGGAGCACCACGAAACTCACCCCTACTCCCACAAAGATGACTACCACAGTTCTTCACACCGGAAGCCACATGACTCCTCCCAATACGGACCTCCTCATGTCAAACCGATCCCAGTGCCGTACGTCCCTCAGTATGTCAGTCATGCCAGGCCTGTACACGTCACCCACTACAAGAAACGCCCTGGGTTCTTCGACAACCTCCTGCGTCCATTGTGGCGCCTGAAGAGTCTCTTCTTCGGCGGAGGTCGCGGCCACGCGCGGCCAGTCTCCTATGGACCCATCGAGACGCCGTCCCACAATTACTACGAGTACGGCGGGGCCGTGTCGTACCCGAAGAAATGCCGCTGCATCGACAGCAAGAGTGTGCTCGGCATCCTCGTGGCCGGTGTGGCAGGAGCAGGACTTGTGGCGTATGCGTACTCCTTGACGTCGAATAACACCAACGGCCTGGGAAGGGCTGATGATGGGCCAGACAGGGCAGCAATGGCGAGGCTGATGCTGCAGGAGGCGTGTTCGCTAGGTACGGATGCAGAGAGGATGTGGAACGGTACTGTCTGGATTGGCGATGGAGAGGATGGTGACGAGGAAGATGGACAAGGTGACGACGAGGAGTGGGTTCAGACAGCGGAGGCGCTGAAACGTCGAAGGAACGGACCTCAAGAAGCAAGTCAGTTGTCTTTGAAGTCACGTAGCAGCGCAAATAGGAACAGGCAAGAGTTGCTAGAGCAAGAACTGCAGGCATTGGGTTCCAGGACAGCAAGGAATCTGGGCGGTGGCACCACTCCGTCAAGCTCAAGTCACCA
Source organism: Chirona hameri (assembly GCA_036785665.1). Classification (NCBI taxonomy): domain Eukaryota; kingdom Metazoa; phylum Arthropoda; class Thecostraca; order Balanomorpha; family Balanidae; genus Chirona; species Chirona hameri. The sequence goes on from JAXIVJ010001387.1 coordinate 75,637, forward strand.
AGTTGTCAAGAAGGCAGCCGTGAGCGTCACGAGTTCACCGTCCTCGAACGCACAGGGAGAAAGTCTACGAGCGAAGCGATTTGCCGCGCTGTTGGACCAGGACACACTGGCCTCGTCTTCGGCCGACTTCCACATGTACTCCTTTGACGGCATGGACATACCGATGCGTCGGTCGGCGCGCGACCCCGGGATTCCGTTGCCGCTTCAGCCCCGGAAGGTGGTCTTCCGGCCTCCAGAGCCACGTCCCTTCACTCCCGATGGTCTAGACGCCTACCCAGACACCTACAGGCCCGACAGGCCACACAGTTCAGACAACACCGACGCCTTCTTCAACCACGATATCCTAGATAGTCTCGATATCCCCGATGACCCTTACAGCCCTCACCGTTTCAGCAGGCGCATGGACTTGCTGGACGACGTCACTGGTCCCTCCCACATAGATCGAAGCGACTCCGACCTTCCGCTCCCCCTTGTAGAGTCCCCCATACTAGATGACACTTCGTCCAGCAACCTCTCCAGCAACTCCTCCAGCTCTGCAGCGAAGGCGACCCGGGACCTGCCTGGCGGCGCCGACCTGCTCTCGGCAGCCATGTCCCTGCTGCCTATGGTGGACCTGGGACCGTTCCAGCCCCTGACCCGCGTCTTCCAGGCTGTGTCCCCTGAGGAGAGGGGCTCCGGGCTGGGCGTGCGGCGAGGAACTCCCTATAGGAAGAGGATGAAGAACATGTTCGTTGGACTGCGCCAGTTCGTCACCAAAGGGTAAGTCTCATGTCATGGTGGTTCTGGTTCATCGCCTGCGCATAACACAAAACACATGGGATAACGGAACAAAACAAAATCGTGCAAAACTGAGGCAATATGAAAAATCCCACGGCAGCAATTTAGCCCGCGCCGTGCCGGGGGGGGGGGGTTAGACCCCCCCCCCCCCCCCCCCCCTCTCTAACTCGAAAGCTACAAGGGCTAGAAAGACGCGGAAAAGAGCGTTCGAAAGCTATCAAGAAGCACATTCGAAGTTGCTTCGTGTATTTTTTCTCAAGCCAATTTTGAGGTCACCAGAGGTCATAAAAGGTCAGATTTTCCAGGTTTAGGACTTCGCTTCGAACACCCCCAAATACCTCGGGAAAATAGCTAGGAACAAACGAAAAAGAACATTCGAAAGCTCTTGAAAAATGCAATCGCATTTGGTGTCCTCAGATGTTTGCTCAGGTTTAGGCTCCAGAGCTCATCAGATGTCAAAAAGGCTATTTTTTTTAGCAAAACAGTTTTTCATAAATAGCTTTTTACCTAATAAAGAATAGCAATAATTGTGATGCTATCGTTTGTCTCGTCAAGGCGCTTCGAGTCATAATAGTGTTGACCAGGCTAGGTCAACTTAACAATTTGACCTCAGGTCAAGGTCAAGTGGTGACCCAAGTAGGTCATGTTGCATATGGGAAGATGTGCCTCGACGAGACAAACACATTGGTGTCAGTTTCACTTCTCTATCGTCATTATGTCGAGAGTTATTGACATACAACTGTTGGTGACCTCAGATGACGTCGGCTGACCATCTGTTCAGATGACGTCGGCTGACCATGGTCACTGAACCAAAATGGCACCTAGGTCATCAGGAATGGCCTATAATAACAAGATCCAGAAGGAATTAGACTGATATCTTGCGTATCCTCTGAATAGGAAGCATTTGAATATTTCCCCATTGACTTATAATGGGGAGGTCACGAAATTGACTCGACCGTAGGTCGCTGAAATACAAAATCCAAGATATACGAATTGTAGATATATATGACCTTATGAAATAATATAAGTGTAAAACCGATCATCTAAAAACTGACTGTGGTACGACCACAAACTTTTTTAGGTGGGGTCACGTGTCCTGGTCTGGTGACCTGACCTGAGATGACATGAGGTCAAGAATTTTACATAATGTGGGCAATTGATGTCCGAACAGCTGTGCCAAAAATGGCGGCGCTACGCGCCGCCGTTTTCCCGCTATCTTCGAAAACCCTGAGGGGGGGTCTAACCCCTCCCCCCGGCTCGGCGCAGTACATGTTCGTGACACGAACCGACCCTCAATTACGGCGGGCCGTTATCGCGTTGTGGTCTACTTGTGTCACCGCGCGCTCAGTTCCAGTTCCGCACGGGTGCAGTTTCCATTGTGAAACACTGCATAATGAACCTTATGACCGTGTCGAATGCTCGCACAGTGAAGGCATGGCTGAATCTTCAGACCTTCGTAGAGATCAAATATCAGGCGGTGTTGTGTAAAAGGCGACGGCTTGGTGCTCACGGATAGCAGCGGCGCTGATATCTTTATTCCAGTGCCCTCTGCGTGCTTGCAGTTACTTATCTTTTATTATCTTTTTTATCTTTTTAGTTTTTTAGTTATATTCTTTTATCTTTTTAATTGTTTATTGAGTTATAGAATAAGAGAACTGTAAGCAACTTCTTATCTATTGGCGACCTTGACCTTTATCCCCATTGAACTAGATGATAAGCTGTGTGTTGATCTCGGTTGACCTCTGCTAACTCTGTAGTGTACCTACGTGAGTGCACGTGTGATGTGGCCTCATAGAGACAGTCCTTTAACGTTGTTTTTATCTCCCTTGCAGGAAGGCCAGTAGCATTCGTTTCTGTTTATCAATCAAAAGGTTATCAGAACTAATGTCTCTTAGATCAAACTCTTCCGACTTTACCAGCCTATACTGACTTCTTTCGACCTCCACCGACCTCTGCTAGCCCCCTGTGTTACCCCGACTGATCATGTTTGACCTCTACCCCTGGTGAGTGCTCACTCTGCTAACCTCCATCGACCTTGACTGACCTCTGCTGACATCCACTGACCTCTGCTAGCCCCCTGTGTTACCCCGACTGATCATGTTTGACCTCTACCCCTGCTGAGTGCTGCCTCTGCTAACCTCCATCGACCTCTGCTGACCTCTGCTAGCCTCCATCGACCTTGAATGACCTCTACTGACCTCTGCTGACCTCCACGCCACCTCCCCACGATCGCAGGGTGCCATCTCTAATGAAGAGGACTGCGTACGACCCTCACTGCGGCTGCATCCCCCTCACCCTGGAGAACGTGGGACTGGTCGGAGCTCCCATCTTCGCTGTCGTTGCCTCCGGATTGGTTCTAAGTAAGTCCACTCAGCCGCGGTTTCTGAACGAAAGATTGTGTAGTGTCTTGTGAGGTTCGAAGTTTAATCACATGAAGGTCTGAGTGGTATTCACGTATTCCCATTTTGTTATTGAAAATATCACCAGCATTCAGGGGCGTAGGAACTATGTTTAAGTTGGGGGGGGGGGGGGGGGGCAGGAGGCATTCTGAAGTCGATTCTTTTCATGCAACGCCCATAGGCGTAATGTTAAAATCCTAAATGTGGGGGGGGGGCGGCTGCCCCCCCCCCCCCCTGTTCCTACGCCTATGCCAGCACCAGCACCACCATAATCGTGATAAAAAGTGTTTAGGATGTTAATCTGATTTACTTGGATGGCAACAAAGATAACGTATTGTCACAATTATTCCCGTAAAAATACCGTTGCTTTTTATGTTTGAGGAGTTCCGAAGTTGCCTAGGCCACACCGCAATGTCTCGCATATAGCTGTCACCCTTCTGTTTCCAGCGTTCTTGATAATTCAGACTACAAACCAAGGCGGCATTGGACGAAAACGTTCAGAAGACGGTTCAGACTCAGGTAAGATACTAGGCACCGGCCATTTCTTTGCACTGGCTTAGTCTAGTCATTCAGGCTCAGCTCTTGTAAAGACTAAATATTTGTATACATCTATTTTGTGTTTGTGTGTGTATAAGCGCGCAATACGTGCAATTTTGGAGGAATCATCCACCGTGGTAACATGAACGCTCTGGTTGGATTTGCGTTACTGTCGAGTGTCGCACGTCGGGGATATACCCCGATTGCCATTCATCACGGTTACCGATCACGGTTACCGGACCTCTGCCAGCAAGCAGCCTGCCGGTCACGCTCTGCTGTACCGTGCTCTGATTGGTGGACCACTCTCGCTGAGCTGCACTGATTGGCTAGAGGCTAACTCTCGCTGATTGGCTAGTAACTCTCGCTGCACTGTCTGTAGTTCCCGTCCGGACGCAGAATGCACGTGCCCTGCCACTGTGACCACCATCGAAAGAGAAAACCGACAGAAACTGACAAGGGCGTCATAAAACTCAGCAAGCAGAAATAGAAATTCGCGTCAGTCTTTGTTAGCAGCCAGTGTCGGCGCATGTCGTTTTTGTTCGTGGTTTCTTCTTCTGTTTAGCTGCGCTGGGGTTCGCGGTTGTGCCTGGTGTCATTCGCCACGCTTTGCTCTTCCTGCCTGAAGCTGTGCTGTGCCTAAATATCTAACCGCATTCAAATTATTTGTAATATCTTGGCAAGCTCGTTACAACCGTCATCTGCTTCATTGAAGACAAATCAAATGTCATTTTGCCGATGTCTAACAGGTCTTAAGCTCACACCAAACGCTTTACCGGCAAATGCACCACGTCACACGTCATGACGTGACGAACGTATCCATCGCCTTGAGTATCGAGTATCCATCGCCTTATCCATCGCCTTATCTATCGCCTTATTCATCGCCTTGGAGCGACGTAACAGCGATAGTCGGGAGCCCTGACACCCAGCTTCGTCGGCATCGGAGACACATTGAGCATCGAACCTGAGCCTTTGCGGGCAACACTGAGCCATAGTTTCTGCTCTATCGAGCCACGGTTTCCGCTCTATCGAGCCACAGTTTCCGCTCTATCGAGCCACAGTTTCCGCTCTATCGAGCCACGGATTCCGCTCTATCGAGCCACGGTTTCTGCTCTATCGAGCCACGGTTTCCGCTCTATCGAGCCACGGTTTCCGCTCTATCGAGCCACGGTTTCTGCTCTATCGAGCCACGGTTTCCGCTCTATCGAGCCACGGATTCCGCTCTATCGAGCCACGGTTTCCGCTCTATCGAGCCACGGATTCCGCTCTATCGAGCCACGGTTTCCGCTCTATCGAGCCACGGTTTCCGCTCTATCGAGCCACGGTTTCCGCTCTATCGAGCCACGGTTTCCGCTCTATCGAGCCACGGTTTCCGCTCTATCGAGCCACGGTTTCCGCTCTATCGAGCCACGGTTTCCGCTCTATCGAGCCACGGTTTCTGCTCTATCGAGCCACGGTTTCCGCTTTATCGAGCCACGGATTCCGCTCTATCGAGCCACGGTTTCCGCTCTATCGAGCCACGGTTTCCGCTCTATCGAGCCACGGTTTCTGCTCTATCGAGCCACGGTTTCCGCTCTATCGAGCCACGGTTTCCGCTCTATCGAGCCACGGTTTCCGCTCTATTGAGCTGGAGCACTGCGCGTCAGACACGAGCTATCGTGTGGCTACGCTAAAGCCGAGTTCTTTAGCAGACTGCGCCAGACTGGTTATTGATTCGACACCTATCGAATCGATTGGAATCGTTCAATCAAAATGCATTGAATCAAAACATATTGGGGTGGGGAACAATTTTGTAAGGTACCAATTTTTTGGGTTCATAAAAACAAGGATAATTTGCATAATGTAAATATTTTGTATTATAAAAAAATGCGAAATGAACTCAAAAATGATCAAAAACTAAAACAGTTCAGCCCATGTCCTTGTAGTTATGACGTCACAACCATAGTGAAAATCAAAAGTGTCGTCACAAATCACGAGTGTCGTGACGTCACAAAAAAAAATCAAGGAAGTAAAAAAAAAAAGCTAAGAGGAAGTTTTAGGACAGAAGGCAGTCGATGTGTGTGCGAAGTATATTAAAAATCGAGAAAAATGTGCTGATTTTGTTATGCGTAAAAACCTGTCTCCCATCCCATTGATTCACCACCAGATCTTTTGATTCATGAATCGTGATTGAATCAAAATCTGCATCAAATCAAGGCTGGTTGAATCAAAAGATTTAACGATTCAAGTACACTGGTAAATAGTTCAAATACATGCAGTCCCAGTGGCTACATTCATTTATACTGAAATACGATTACTGTAACAATGTTTTTTTAATGATCACATATATGCATGTTTCCATTTGTATTTTATTTGACATAAATTCACCCAGTGGCGTACCCAGGATATACTCCAGGAGGGGACAATTTTTGCTCAGAGGGGCATAAAGTACCCCCACCAAAAAAAAGTCACCGGTTTTGGCCCACTATATTTTTAAAAGGGCATATTATCACCATTTCTCCTAAAAAAAAAGAAGCAAAAATCATTCATTTTTTTCGTCCAAAGGGGGCACGTACAGACCTTCAGGGGAGGGGGGTGTAATTGCCCCCCCCCCCCCCCCCCCCTCCCCTTGTGGACGCCTATGAATTCACCTCATATATTTAAATGTTGAATCAAACGTGAATTGATTAAAATATGTGTTTGATTCTTTGAATCGGAAGGAATAAATTCGTAAAATTGTATCAGTGAATTGAACGGTGATTGAATCATTGAGATTCCAAAATGAATCATGATTGAATCGTTCCAAAAAAGTTAAATTAATAACCAGTCTGGACTGTGCCCACCTTTCTTTAGAAGGCTTAAAGGGAGATAATCACTTTTTTCACAAAAATGGAGTTAGCACCTGAAATCGATAGACGAGACCAAAATAGATTGTAAATTCATTACATTTTGCATATAACAATTTCTACCGATAGATATTTCAAGTCATAGTTGATAGCGTTCCACGCTTATAATCAGCAAGTACTCGGTAACGAATGCAGTAAATTAGTAACCGTAGTCCCTACGCATTGTTATTTATCATTCCACTACCATTCGAAGCAATATGTTTCCTGCACTCTATCTTTTGCGAATACATGCCAAACTTTTATGAACAATCAACAATAATTTGAAAAAGTGCATTGAAATCGGCAGTTTAACAGCGGCCTATTACCTTACTTATTTAGTGTTGGCGATGTGTTTATAAGTGCCCATTCAACAACGTTGAACAGATTGATGCAAAAGCGCTAGTTGCGCTTTCCAATAGTGGAGGGAAAATACCGATCATTAATTTTCCCAAACTTCCAACTTTGAATGAGGGAATAATTGTATTTAATTCTTAAATTTAGATCACATCATTTTAATACCATAACGGTAGCCAAATAAATTGTTGCTAACAAAATAAAAAGGTGATTACCTCCCTTTAAAGGGACACTCCCACCTTCCCAAAAGTTGTTAAATGTACACCGCTTGTGGTGCAAAATATGAAGTAATTGCTGCAGAACACGATTATGACATTTGTTTCTCGCAAACAGTGCTCAATTTAATAAAAAGTTATGTTTTAATATTTGGGTTGATAACGTCATATTGGGCTCTAGAGAGCTATACAGAAATCCTTTACGCTGCCAAAGTATGGCACAATTATTTCGAGACAATTCTGGCGCTTTGAATACAAAACAAACCAATTACCAAACCATTTGAAACACGCAAATATCTCCAAGTCTAACCTTAAAACAAGTAAACTAGCATTACCATTTGGTAAAGAGAGGTGACGTCATCGGCTTTAGACCCCTATTCAAATACACGTGGGGTTTATTCGTTACAATTGTCAAGATCAAGCTCGAATTTCTTTTTTATTAGACCTATGTGGTTGTTTTAACTGCTACCCTACTTAATTTCAATGCAAATCCAACAACATGGCTATCTCAACTCAAAACTAATGTGAAGGTGGGAGTTGTCCCTTTAAAGGAAATAGTTCACCTTCAACATGGGATTTTGAACTGAAATAGCAGTTTTGTAGCCCGTGTTGAGAAATCCTTATCTGCAACTTTGTTTGGCTGAAAAGACTCCAGCCGAAGATATTTGACTTTTTGGCGAAGGAATGCGGCGCATATATGATATACCGTACCGTCTGAGAGTGCCAGCACTGGTCTGAGCATGCGCAGACCAATAACGCACACCATAACATTAATAATTTACGACCTTCTGTCCTGAATTGGCGCGATGTAGGACCATTTTTGAAAAGGAAAAAAAGAAACTGTATTAAAAAATATAATAAAATCGTGTTCTGAAAAATTTCCGAAGGTGAACTATTTCCTTTAAGACTATCATACAGTGACTGGAAAGGCCAATCCTACGACCAAAGTGGGCATTAGAACTGCGCCACAAGCACTGCTTTCTACACCACCGATATCAGGATCACCCCGTGACGCGGTTTGGAACCTACCCCGGAACATGAGCGCTTCACACCACTTCACACTTCACTTCACACGAGCACTTCACATGGCGACCCGCTCGGCCGTCCCGTCACGATTCCCGGCTCCATGAAGCGACGTCACGATCACAGTCGACTGATAGCCGCAAATTAATCCTTCGCAATCCTTCTGGAATCCTTCGCATATCTAGAATCCTTCGAATTTGATGGTGTGAAGTGTAACACCCAACAAGCATCTTCCATCTAACGTTTCACGACTCACACGGACACGTGTAACAGGTCTCGACACTCCCCCCCCCCCCCCCCCCCCCTCTGTGCGGCGCACGGTCCGTAACATACACCATAACTCGCAAACTTTCGCAGCATGAGACCATCATATTTCCGCCATCCCTCCCACCCCGTTCCGCCGTTCCGCCGGTCTGCAGCGCACGTGCCGTTGCGCCCCTGCCGTGTGCAGGGCTCGAGCTCGTCTCTCTGTCGCCTCGCTGCCTCGCCGCCTCGCTGCCTTGCCACTGGAGCGAGGCGTGTTCGGCGGCGCTCTGGAGCGGCTCGCGGACACCGCGCGTGGCCACGAAAGTGGAAGTCGTCAGTCACCCCTTGCTGGGTCGCGAACTGGAGCTGTAGTGGTTCGTTGAGTGTGAAAGGCAGGGTAGGAGTGATACATTGGAATTGGAAACGCATGGATAACGTCGAAATTGGTTAGAGAGGTTAGTGACTTGGTGACCAATATTTCGCTGTTAATCGTGATGTTTTACTCAGTGCTGCACGTTATTTTCGGTGGCTTTCAGTGGTTTACGGTTGGTAACGATGACTTGGCGATTGTCGTGCCCCCCCCCCCCCCTCGTATTACTATCACCTTCACTGAGCTTTATCACGGTGTCGCGAAGCCCTGGCGTGGCTAATGACTAATGACAATGACATGTTTTGCCTCAGTTATGAGGGATACATAGCAGACTTTCACTTCTGAAATGGTCCTGTGATACGGAGCAGAGTACAACTGCAGGGTGTCTTCAGCAAGTTTGCAGTAGGCATATTTGTCCCTTTATTCCTAGGGAGGCATCTCATTTAATATAAGGAATATTAAAACAGTACGACTACGTATATTTTCCGCTAGAGCGCGACTTCCACTACCATTCGAAACCAAGGACGTATAACTGATTAGGCTTTGGATTTATGTAATGCAATAATTTGTCAACACAATGATATTTCCAAGGAACTTGGCCAATTTCCATCTTATCCCGTGCATTCCTTTAAAGGAAATAGTTCACCTTGGACATTTTTTACCAAACACGATTTGATTATATTTTTTAATAAAAATGTATTGTTATATTGTCAAAAATGGCCTTATATCGCGCCGATTCAGGATATAAGGTCGTAAATTTGTATTGTTTATCAAAACTATATGCATACTCTCTGAGTCAGAGTCCTGGCGTCACGAGAATGTAAACAAATGGTTCAGCCAATCAGATTCGAAAGCAGTCGCGTAAGGATAGACTCACATTGGAGATGTGCCAACCGGCGGCCGGCGGTTCGCTTGCTAGCACCAGCTGCAAGCTGATTGGCTGATGGTATAGCCTCTGCCCGGGCTAGAACCAGTACACCATTCTTTCGCCAGCACCGCATTCCTTCGCCAAAAAATCAAATATATTCGGCTGGAAAGTTTGTTTCAGTCAAGAAAACTTGCAGATAGGAGTTTCCCAACACGGGCTACACAACTGCTATATAAGTTTAAAACTAATGTTGAAGGTGAACTATTTCCTTTAACCTATGTATCTGATAAGACCGTGCTCTCGATACGACCATCTTCGCGCAATCTGGTCCCTACGATCTTTATACGATGATTTGTTCCACTGTGATGTTGTACACATTTCCCATCTCATTGCTTTGCACACGTCCCAACTCCCAGTGCCCCCCTGTCATGGTCGACGGCCAGTGCGCGAACATGAAAGTGTTGCTGGTGTATCTTTCGTTAACATGAATGGTTATCGATAATGAGTTATGTTCGTTCAAAAATACGTAGAATTTCCATGAAACACTCTGACCACATCTGGTTGCGCGACCATTTCAACATCGGCAACATAGCCATTAACCACAGCAGACCAGCTTTGCACCACCAGTAACAGCACCAGTTGCACACCGTTGCTCGAATTTAAATGAGTCGTATTGCACTATTGCAACACGCTCGCGGTGCGCCCTGGATATCCACAGGCGCAGTCTGGCACGAGGACGGTGCCTGCACGATTGCCAAAAACGTGACATGGGGTGATATTACGGGTTACGGTATGCTCCGCAATTTTAGTTTTATCGGCTTGTGTGCAAGATCCAGCTACGGATAACCGTGTCTCCGCTCCTGTTTCTGTTCCAGCCACGGATGACCGAGCCTCTCATGCTCCTGTTCCAGCCACGGATGACCAAGCCTCTCCTGCTCCTATTCCAGCCACGGATGACCGAGCCTCTCCTGCTCCTGTTCCAGCCACGGATGACCGAGCCTCTCCTGCTCCTGTTCCAGTCACGGATGACCGAGCCTCTCCTGATCCTGTTCCAAGGTACCTAAGGGAATATTTGGCCCTCTCCTGCTCCTGTTCCAGCCACGGATGACCGAGTCTCTCCTGCTCCTGTTCCAGGATACCTAAGGGACTATTTGACCCTCTCTTGCTCCTGTTCCAGCCACGGAGGAGCTGGCATCTGCACTAGAGTCGCTCCTGACGGCCGAGGAGACGGCGGCGGACAACAGCACAGATGCCACTCGGCTCAGGAGCTACTACAGACAGATTGTTACTCCAGGTAAGTAGGCTGCCGTACACAGGAAGAACCACGTATGTCACAGCTTTCGGCGATTGGCATACGTGGTTCTTTCTTTGCACTGCAGGTGGCGCTAGATCAAAGCCGTGATGGATTATAGGTGGCGCTAGTTCAAAGCCGTGATGAATTATAGGTAGAACTAGGCGACGTCATCCTAACTAAGGGAGTCGCTGCAGGGATGACATGTCACTCCAGGTACTCGGAGCACAGCAATGCCCAGACTCACTCCAAATAAGAAGAAAACGTTCAAACCCAGTGGAGCTACTACTAGCGAAATGTTACTCCCAGTAATACGGTGCTGGTTGAAAGCAAACTTGTATAAACCTTCAGTGCAATTAGGGCATTTAGCAGGAATGAGACCGGATCAAGCGCTCGCAAAAATTATATGCGAGCGCTTGATCCGGTCTCATTCCTGCTGAATGCCCATGACCTCTCTGCACTTCTAGTCTGACGGGGCTGTGTTGCGTACCCTAATTGAACGTTATTGTTTTAGTTGCAGCGGCTGGTCGGTCCCCGCAGCTGGCGGCGCTCAGCGGCGCGCTCGAGGCGACATCTGTTGAGTGCAGCCGGTACTATATGTGTGAGATGGCCATGTCGGCTGCATCCAGCGGCGAGCCTTTGGACATCGGTGTACCTCTGCTGAGGTGAGCTGCGATTGCAAATATTTCTTACTTGGTATACGCTACATAGTCTAGATACATACATAGCCTAGATAGCACGTTATCGGTGTCGATAGATGCCTTCTTCGTTATATGATATTTGTATGTCACTTTCCATTCCTGATAAATCTTTCCCACACAATATAATGATCTAGACGTAGTGCATTGGCAATGCTAGGGAAATGATCATTGCTTAACCTCAATGTTAGAATCTGGTGCCTTTTGGATTATAAAGCCAAATATTACTCCATTATTCCAGTCATGCTCCCCCTGGATCCGCCCCTGACATGACCTCTGTTGACCCGCAGGTTTCAGCCTGCCTGTCGACATGCTCCCCTCCCTGGATCCGCCCCTGACATGACCTCTGTTGACCCGTCTGTTTCAGTCTGCCTGTGTCCTGTTGACATGCTTCCCTCCCTGGATCCGCCCCTGACATGACCTCTGTTGACCCGTCTGTTCCAGTCTGCCTGTGTCCTGGATGCTGACTTCCACCCAAGGCGGCGAGTTCGGCCAGTACTGCAGCAGTGCCGTGCTCGGCGGCTCCGGCAGTGGAAACTGTGCCCTGCTATACCCCGGCTGTAATGTAGTATGACGTTATGAACTCCCGATAAATTTACGAGAGAAAATGAAAACTTTCGGGATTTGTTAAAAACAAAATTATGTAGAATTTCTTTGTTGTCCATTCCGATTGCAGTTACTTATTCAAATCGAATAAATGTGTGCGATAAATAAGGATGTCTGCATATTATTTCGCGTTGGGTCAATGTCAATGATGAGAGGTCAGTTAATATCAGCTTTAACAAACCAAAGAAATGTATGATTGCGTGAATAACCGGCCAATTGAAAACCACGTTCCCCCGATGAATCCGCAGATAAGTAATTTTACAATGATATAAAGAAATGAAACGTTTTGAAAAGTATCCAATTTGGTTTAGAATAGGGTACTGAAACGTAAAAATCTCTCCAGTCTGGCTGGACTTCCCACTACACGCTAGTTTTACCTTTATATACCTTTATATGTTCATGCGTGTTTTTAACACAACTTTATCATATGCATGATTCAGTCCAAAGATACATAAGATGTCAGGTAGTCTGCAAAATTGCGATGATTGAATGGTGGGAAAATGTGATCGTTTTTTTTTGTTGTGTGCGTGTGTAAAAGTGAGCATAGATGTCGCCTTTGCTCTTACGATACGTAATCTCGCATGCATTAGAAACGCTGTGTGTTATACAATGTGTACATATCCCCGCAAAGTGTGTGTGTTCGATCTGTACCTGGAATTAAATGCTCTTCAAACGTCGGCTTTGTTTTCATTTCTTTGTCGAGCGTGCGTTTGTTTACATCTGCACTTGCAGTACGTGTATTGTTATGTCTGTGTTATGTTTGTGGAAGCGAACCGTCCTAGACATTGATATTAATTTCCTTTATGCAGGTGTGTGTCGTCGTGAGGTGTGAGTGTGATGTTTGTTACGTGTTGAAACACTTCAATAAACTTGCCGAATGTCATACCAAACTAGTGTCGCGGTTCAGGAGCCTGTCGCTGTGGAGCCATGGTACCACTCCAGTCATCTGCGTCCTATTCAACGTTACCGAATGTCATAATTAATCAACTAAAAAACATGACCTTTTCCTCGAAAATGTGAAAATCCAATGTTATCAAAATGTTATTATTATGTTGTAATATTTCGGCCACAGGCCTTTACCAAACAGTAAAACATTAAAGCAAACAGTAAAACAAACAGTAAAACATAATAATAACATTTGGATAACATTGGATTTCCACATTTTCGAGGAAAAGGTCATGTTTTTTAGTTTATTAATTATATCAAGTATGTTCCTCGCACAAGCACTAAACTCTATTACCGAATGTCTCTGCTCCCAGCATATTCTCCCCACCTACACGTGTTGAGGCGAGCCATGTTTGACACGACGACGTATGTATATATGAACACCGGATGAACGATCGAGCACCGTCACTGTCAATCTCACTATAATGAACCAGCATGCATATGTCCGAATGTTCTGTTCCTCTTTGCACATCTCTACACCAGTTGATTGGTAGAACGTAACGCGCCAGTCATTCGCTCCTTGTATGATCCCTCCGTCACGCGATATATGAATATTTACAGTGTTTTTGTACATGCGATGAAGGGTGAAGGTCCAATCTCTGGTCGCATCAGAATATCAGCATTTGCATGCTGTTGGCAGTGTATCGTTTGCCATGACAACGAAACCCCATGTTTTATGAATGTGTCATGAATAAAGAATCTGAATCTGCATCGGCGCTTTAGTCCGTCAGTGTCGTCTACACCACCAATAGCACAGACAGTCTGGTATTATGACGTGACCAGTGATAGACCTTTATCTCATCAGCCATCAGTAATCTGCTACAAACAGCACGTGGTCCACTGCCCGAGCCTCCGCGTCCACACGTGGTCCCCGGCGGCACGTGCCACGTGTGCCATCCCTCGCTCGCACGTGGTGTCACAGCGCTGGTTTGTCATAGCGGAGCCGAGTGTTGCGCCGCTCACAACCCCTCTCCGCCGCAGCCGTTACCATGGCAACACGCAACAAGCGGCTCACGTGATCACTATTACAACGGTCGCCATGGCAACGAGCGACAGAACATTCGACTGCTAACCACCATGATTGTACAAGCGGCGCGCAAACAACCACGCTCGTCTCCAAAGCAACGTGGATACTCGTTTACGCGTCCATAATCTGGTCAACACACCTGAAGTCCCTGCGCTTATAACCACGGCAGTGTGAGTGCGAGTTGGACCTGATCGCTCGAGACACAATGAGGGAGAGAGAACTCACGTCTGCGAGTGCACCCGCACTCTATGCCGGGTGAGCAGCCAGTTGACCTTGAAGCTGAGGTCACATTCGGGACACTGGAAGTTTTTCTCGTCGCTGTGTTTGAACACCATGTGCTTGCGGAGGTCGCCGCGAGTGTGGAACAGCCGACTACATTGCTGCGGGCAGAGGGGGGTCAGGTCAGGTGACGGGTGTCAGGTCCGGTCAGAGGGGGGTCAGGTCAGGTGACGGGTGTCAGGTCCGGGCAGAGGGGGGTCAGGTCAGGTGACGGGTGTCATGTCCGGGCAGAGAGGGGTCAGGTCAGGTGACGGGTGTCATGTCCGGGCAGAGAGGGGGCAGGTCAGGTGACGGGTGTCATGTCCGGGCAGAGGGGGGGTCAGGTCAGGTCAGGTGACGGGTGTCAGGTCCGGGCAGAGAGGGTCAGGTCAGGTGACGGGTGTCAGGTCCGGGCAGAGAGGGGTCAGGTCAGGTGACGGGTGTCAGGTCCGGGCAGAGGGGGTCAGGTCAGGTGACGGGTGGCAGGTCCGGGCAGAGAGGGGTCAGGTCAGGTGACGGGTGGCAGGTCCGGGCAGAGGGGGGTCAGGTCAGGTGACGGGTGTCAGGTCCGGGCAGAGGGGGGTCAGGTCAGGTGACGGGTGTCAGGTCCGGGCAGAGAGGGGTCAGGTCAGGTGACGGGTGGCAGGTCCGGGCAGAGGGGTCAGGTCAGGTGACGGGTGTCAGGTCCGGGCAGAGGGGGGTCAGGTCAGGTGACAGATGTCATGTCCGGGCAGAGGGGGGTCAGGTCAGGTGACGGGTGTCAGGTCCGGGCAGAGGGGGGTCAAGTCAGGTGACGGGTGTCAGGTCCGGGCAGAGAGGTGTCAGGTCAGGTGACGGGTGTCAGGTCCGGGCAGAGGGGGGTCAGGTCAGGTGACGGGTGTCAGGTCCGGGCAGAGGGGGTCAGGTCAGGTGACGGGTGTCAGGTCCGGGCAGAGAGGTGTGAGGTCAGGTGACGGGTGTCAGGTCCGGGCAGAGAGGTGTGAGGTCAGCTGGTGACGGGTGTCATGTCCGGGCAGAGAGGTGTGAGGTCAGGTGTCATGTTCGGGCAGAGGAGGGTCAGGTCAGGTGACATATGTCATGTCAGGGCAGAGGGGGTCAGGTCAGGTGACGGGTGTCAGGTCCGGGCAGAGAGGTGTGAGGTCAGGTGACAGATGTCATGTCAGGGCAGAGGGGGGTCAGGTCAGGTGACGGGTGTCAGGTCCGGGCAGAGAGGTGTGAGGTCAGGTGACAGATGTCATGTTCGGTCAGAGGGGAGTCAGGTCAGGTGACGGGTGTCAGGTCCGGGCAGAGAGGTGTGAGGTCAGGTGACGGGTGTCAGGTCCGGGCAGAGGGGGGTCAGGTCAGGTGACGGGTGTCAGGTCCGGGCAGAGGGGGGTCAGGTCAGGTGACGGGTGTCAGGTCCGGGCAGAGAGGTGTGAGGTCAGGTGACGGGTATCAGGTCCGGGCAGAGGGGGGTCAGGTCAGGTGACGGGTGTCAGGTCCGGGCAGAGGGGGGTCAGGTCAGGTGACGGGTGTCAGGGCCGGGCAGAGAGGTGTGAGGTCAGGTGACGGGTGTCAGGTCCGGGCAGAGAGGTGCGAGGGCAGCTGGTGACGGGTGTCAGGTCCGGGCAGAGGGGTGTGAGGTCAGGTGTCATGTCCGGGCAGAGGGGGGTCAGGTCAGGTGACAGATGTCATGTCCGGGCAGAGGGGGGTCAGGTCAGGTGACGGGTGTCATGTCCGGGCAGAGGGGGTCAGGTCAGGTGACGGGTGTCATGTCCGGGCAGAGGTGTGACGGTCAGCTGGTGACGGGTGTCATGTCCGGGCAGAGAGGTGTGAGGTCAGCTGGTGACAGATGTCATGTCCGGGCAGAGAGGTGTAAGGTCAGCTGGTGACGGGTGTCATGTCCGGGCAGAGAGGTGTGAGGTCAGGTGACGGGTGTCAGGTCCGGGCAGAGGGGGGTCAGGTCAGGTGACGGGTGTCAGGTCCGGGCAGAGGGGTGTGAGGTCAGGTGTCATGTCCGGGCAGAGGGGGTCAGGTCAGGTGACAGATGTCATGTCCGGGCAGAGGGGGGTCAGGTCAGGTGACAGATGTCATGTCCGGGCAGAGGGGGGTCAGGTCAGGTGACGGGTGTCAGGTCCGGGCAGAGAGGTGTGAGGTCAGGTGACAGATGTCATGTCCGGGCAGAGAGGGGTCAGGTCAGGTGACGGGTGTCAGGTCCGGGCAGAGAGGTGTGAGGTCTGGTGACGGGTGTCAGGTCCGGGCAGAGGGGGGTCAGGTCAGGTGACGGGTGTCAGGTCCGGGCAGAGAGGTGTGAGGTCAGGTGACAGATGTCATGTCCGGGCAGAGGGGGGTCAGGTCAGGTGACGGGTGTCAGGTCCGGGCAGAGGTGTGAGGTCTGGTGACGGGTGTCATGTCCGGGCAGAGGGGGGTCAGGTCAGGTGACGGGTGTCAGGTCCGGGCAGAGAGGTGTGAGGTCTGGTGACGGGTGTCATGTCCGGGCAGAGAGGTGTGAGGTCAGGTGACAGATGTCATGTCCGGGCAGAGGGGGGTCAGGTCAGGTGACGGGTGTCAGGTCCGGGCAGAGAGGTGTGAGGTCAGGTGACAGATGTCATGTCCGGGCAGAGGGGGGTCAGGTCAGGTGACGGGTGTCAGGTCCGGGCAGAGAGGTGTGAGGTCTGGTGACGGGTGTCATGTCCTGGCAGAGGGGGTCAGGTCAGGTGACGGGTGTCAGGTCCGGGCAGAGAGGTGTGAGGTCTGGTGACGGGTGTCATGTCCGGGCAGAGGGGGGTCAGGTCTGGTGACGGGTGTCAGGTCCGGGAAGAGAGGTGTCAGGTCAGGTGACGGGTGTCAGGTCCGGGCAGAGAGGTGTCAGGTCAGGTGACGGGTGTCAGGTCCGGGCAGAGGTGTGAGGGCGGCTGGTGACAGATGGCATGTCCGGGCAGAGGTGTGAGGGCACCTGGTGACAGATGACATGTCAGTTGTCAGTTCGGGTGTCAGGTGAGTGCCAAATTATATTTCTCATAAAACCAGGAAATTAGTCAATTTCTTCAGATTTCAGTCGTTTTAGGAGCCATGGCCACCATGCCCCCCCCCCCCCCCCCCCCCCCCACCATGAATCTGCAGTTAATGTGCAGACGCCGTATATAGGTCGCCTCCTAGTGGTTGGATCTGGGCTTTCCGACTATGTGGCCTGTCGTCATTTATAGTCGGGGTGTCTAGCGTTGACCCAAGAGGGAGAGTCGAATGACCTCGCTAGCAGCCAGACTCGAGCCCAGAACCCAGATCCCGAGGCCAACTCTACGCTTCCTGCCTCGGCCCCTCGCCTCTACTCTACTCTACTCTACTCTACTCTACTCTACTCTACTCTACCCCACCCCACCCCACCCCACCCCACCCCACCCCACCCCACCCCACCCCACCCCACCCCACCCCACCCCACCCCACCCCACCCCACCCCGCCCGTCCCAGCCCTGCCCTCCGCACGTACTGCCATCTCGCAGCTGAAGCGCGGCTCCTGGTGGGTGTTGATGTGCTGGTTCAGGTTGGATTTGTTGATGAAGCGCTTGTCGCAGTAAGGACAAGGCTGCAGCTTCAGTGGATGCTCCTGTTGGAGACGCGGACAGACGTGGTGATGTAGGAGGTGAAGGTGACGATGGTCGGTATAAATGACATCACAAATCACATGTCCCGTTTTTAAGAACCGCGACGGGCAGACACCGATAGCATGAAGCGAACTACGCAAACTTCCGATAACTGAAACTGATTGCGTACGATCAACACCATTCGAAGGGGGCGTCTTCCAGACAGGACCTCGTACGTCTTCCAGACAGGACCTCGTTCTGATCTAACTAGCTGAGACCACGTCAGACATCATTTCAGTCCTGATTTAATTACAATCAATCCAATCTATCAATCCAATCCAGTACAATGAACCCAGACAATCCAGACCAAACCTCCAGACCAGACCTGAAATCAGATTAAAAAAGTCACAACTAACAAGAGGGATAAACAGAATCGGTACCTCGTTTCAGTGGTAGTGGAGTGTTGTGCGCCGTCAATGACCGGAGGGGGCGCCGTCACTGGCCGGAAGGGGCGCCGTCACTGGCCGGAGGGGGCGCCGTCACTGACCGGAGGGGGCGCCGTCACTATCCGTACCTCGTTCCAGTGGCAGTGGAGTGCTATGCGCCGTCACTGACCAGAGGGGCGCCGTCACTGGCCGGAGGGGGCGCCGTCACTGGCCGGAGGGGCGCCGTCACTGACCGGAGGGGGCGCCGTCACTATCCGTACCTCGTGCCAGTGGTAGTGGAGTGCTATGCGCCGTCACTGACCAGAGGGGGCGCCGTCACTGACCGGAGGGGGCGCCGTCACTGACCGGAGGGGGCGCCGTCACTATCCGTACCTCGTGCCAGTGGTAGTGGAGTGCTATGCGCCGTCACTGACCAGAGGGGGCGCCGTCACTGACCGGAGGGGGCGCCGTCACTATCCGTACCTCGTTCCAGTGGTAGTGGAGTGCTATGCGACGTCACTGACCAGAGGGGGCGCCGTCACTGACCGGAGGGGGCGCCGTCACTATCCGTACCTCGTTCCAGTGGTAGTGGAGTGCTATGCGCCGTTACTGACCAGAGGGGGCGCCGTCACTGGCCGGAGGGGGCGCCGTCACTGACCGGAGGGGGCGCCGTCACTGACCGGAGGGGGCGCCGTTACTGACCGGAGGGGGCGCCGTCACTATCCGTACCTCGTTCCAGTGGTAGTGGAGTGCTATGCGCCGTCACTGACCGGAGGGGGCGCCGTCACTATCCGTACCTCGTTCCAGTGGTAGTGGAGTGCTATGTTGGTGGAGAATACTCTCTGGCAGAATCGACACGGGAAACTCTTGTCGTTGGCGTGACACGCCTTGTGACCTGCGGGCAGAGACGGAGAACGGCGCGCGCTCAGAAAAGGGATGGAAGGGGGACAAGACCCGGCATGATAAAGGGTCAAGACCCGGCATGATAAAGGATCACGCATAGGGCCTGTCCCGTCGCGCCTCCAACCTCCTCCAACCTCCTCCAACCTCCTCTAACCGCCTCTAACCTCCTCTAACCGCCTCTAACCGCCTCTAACCTCCTCTAACCTCCTCTAACCTCCTCTAACCGCCTCCAACCTCCTCCAACCTCCTCCAACCTCCTCTAACCGCCTCTAACCGCCTCTAACCGCCTCTAACCTCCTCTAACCTCCTCTAACCTCCTCTAACCGCCTCCAACCTCCTCCAACCTCCTCCAACCTCCTCTAACCGCCTCTAACCTCCTTTAACCTCCTCTAACCGCCTCTAACCGCCTCTAACCGCCTCTAACCTCCTCTAACCGCCTCTAACCGCCTCTAACCTCCTCTAGCCGCCTCTAACCGCCTCTAACCTCCTCTAACCTCCTCTAACCGCCTCTAACCTCCTCTAACCGCCTCTAACCGCCTCTAACCGCCTCTAACCTCCTCTAACCTCCTTTAACCGCCTCTAACCGCCTCTAACCGCCTCTAACCGCCTCTAACCGCCTCTAACCTCCTCTAACCTCCTCTAACCGCCTCTAACCGCCTCTAACCGCCTCTAACCTCCTCTAACCGCCTCTAACCTCCTCTAACCGCCTCTAACCGCCTCTAACCGCCTCCAACCTCCTCCAACCTCCTCCAACCGCCTCCAACCTCCTCCAACCTCCTCTAACCGCCTCCAACCTCCTCCAACCTCCTCCAACCTCCTCTAACCTCCTCTAACCTCCTCTAACCGCCTCTAACCGCCTCTAACCGCCTCTAACCGCCTCTAACCGCCTCTAACCGCCTCTAACCGCCTCTAACCTCCTCTAACCTCCTCTAACCGCCTCTAACCGCCTCTAACCTCCTCTAACCTCCTCTAACCTCTAACCGCCTCTAACCTCCTCTAACCGCCTCTAACCGCCTCTAACCGCCTCTAACCGCCTCCAACCTCCTCCAACCTCCTCTAATCTCCTCTAACCTCCTCTAACCGCCTCTAACCGCCTCTAACCGCCTCTAACCTCCTCTAACCGCCTCTAACCGCCTCTAACCGCCTCTAACCTCCTCTAACCTCCTCTAACCTCCTCTAACCTCCTCTAACCTCCTCTAACCTCCTTTAACCGCCTTTAACCGCCTCTAACCTCCTCTAACCTCCTCTAACCGCCTCCAACCGCCTCCAACCTCCTCCAACCTCCTCCAACCTCCTCCAACCTCCTCCAACCTCCTCTAACCTCCTTTAACCCCCTTTAACCTCCTCTAACCTCCTCTAACCTCCTCTAACCGCCTCTAACCTCCTCTAACCGCCTCTAACCTCCTCTAACCTCCTCTAACCGCCTCTAACCGCCTCTAACCTCCTCTAACCTCCTCTAACCTCTTCTAACCTCTTCTAACCTCCTCTAACCTCCTCCAACCGCCTCTAACCTCTTCTAACCTCCTCTAACCTCCTACAAGTTGCTCCAACTTGCAACTGTCTGCAATAGGATACGACAGTTGCAAGTTGGACAACTTGGAGGAGGTTAGATGCGCCACTGGAACAGGCCCATAGTTAGCCAGAAGTGGGTAGTGGGTACTGGGCAGTAACTCTTTCAGACAGGGGTCAAACGATGGTAGATGAGCCTCAAAAGGGTCACAGAGACGGATGATCATCTCCCAACTCAGGTCAGGAAAGGGGACAGGAGCCTCAAAAGGGTCACACGCGGTCCGGCAGGGCCAAGGAATATAATCGAAGATTGTTATACGAAGCGAAGTCGGTTCAGATTTCGGGTACGCACTGCGTAATCTGGCCAAAGTGATGAATGTCAGAAGCACGTACTGCGTAAGCTGGAATCCTGAGAAATGCGTACCGCGTCAACTGAATGTCAGAAGACTATACGTACTGCGTAAGCTGGCGACGCTGCTGAAGCTCTCGTCGCAGAGGTCGCAGGCCAGCAGGACGCCCTCCCCGTCCTGGCTGGTCCGGCGCCGCTTCACAGGGCGTCGTCTCCGCTGACCGGGAGGGTGGACCGCCAGGCCGCCCTGTGGCACGCATGGCGGTAGGAGGGGTCACACGGGGTCAGGGAGGATAACACGAGGTCGGACACGGTCACACGGGGTCGGAGAGGGTCACACGGGGTCGGAGAGGGTCACACGGGGTCGGAGAGGGTCACACGGGGTCGGAGGGATCACACGGGGTATGAGAGGGTCACACGGGGTATGAGAGGGTCACACGAGGTATGAGAGGGTCACACGGGGTATGAGAGGGTCACACGGGGTATGAGAGGGTCACACGGGGTATGAGAGGGTCACACGGGGTATGAGAGGGTCACACGGGGTATGAGAGGGTCACACGGGGTATGAGAGGGTCACACGGGGTATGAGAGGGTCACACGGGGTATGAGAGGGTCACACGGGGTATGAGAGGGTCACACGGGGTATGAGAGGGTCACACGGGGTATGAGAGGGTCACACGGGGTATGAGAGGGTCACACGGGGTCAGACAGGGTCACACGGGGTATGAGAGGGTCACACGGGGTCAGACAGGGTCACACGGGGTATGAGAGGGTCACACGGGGTATGAGAGGGTCACACGGGGTATGAGAGGGTCACACGGGGTATGAGAGGGTCACACGGGGTATGAGAGGGTCACACGGGGTATGAGAGGGTCACACGGGATCAGACAGGGTCACACGGGGTATGAGAGGGTCACACGGGGTATGAGAGGGTCACACGGGGTATGAGAGGGTCACACGGGATCAGACAGGGTCACACGGGGTATGAGAGGGTCACACGGGGTATGAGAGGGTCACACGGGGTATGAGAGGGTCGCACGGGGTATGAGAGGGTCACACGGGGTATGAGAGGGTCACACGGGATCAGACAGGGTCACACGGGGTATGAGAGGGTCACACGGGGTATGAGAGGGTCACACGGGGTATGAGAGGGTCACACGGGGTCAGACAGGGTCACACGGGGTATGAGAGGGTCACACGGGGTATGAGAGGGTCACACGGGGTCAGACAGGGTCACACGGGGTATGAGAGGGTCACACGGGGTATGAGAGGGTCACACGGGGTCAGACAGGGTCACACGGGGTATGAGAGGGTCACACGGGGTATGAGAGGGTCACACGGGGTCAGACAGGGTCACACGGGGTATGAGAGGGTCACACGGGGTATGAGAGGGTCACACGGGGTCAGACAGGGTCACACGGGGTATGAGAGGGTCACACGGGGTATGAGAGGGTCACACGGGGTATGAGAGGGTCACACAGGGTCGGACAGGGTGATGCAGGGTAAGACAGGGTCAAATGGGGTCAAACACAAGGTCATAAGGGTCCTATAGTTAGGGTGAAATCACAGAAGGCCGCATAATGTTATACAGGATGACACACTGGTCTGAACACACTGGTCTGAACACTGGTCTGAACACACTGGTCTGAACACACTGGTCTGAACACACTGGTCTGAACACAATGGTCTGAACACAATGGTCTGAACACTGGTCTGAACACACTGGTCAATGACGTGGTCTGAACACACTGGTCAATGACGTGGTCTGAACACACTGGTCAATGACGTGGTCTGAACACACTGGTCAATGACGTGGTCTGAACACACTGGTCTGAGCACACTGGTCTGAACACACTGGTCAGAACACACTGGTCTGAACACACTGGTCAATGACGTGGTCTGAGCACACTGGTCTGAACACACTGGTCTAAGCACACTGGTCTGAGCACACTGGTCTAAGCACACTGGTCTGAGCACACTGGTCTGAGCACACTGGTCAGAACACACTGGTCTGAACACACTGGTCAATGACGTGGTCTGAACACACTGGTCTGAGCACACTGGTCTGAACACACTGGTCTGAACACACTGGTCAGAACACACTAGTCTGAACACACTGGTCAATGACGTGGTCTGAGCACACTGGTCAATGACGTGGTCTGAGCATGTCCTATAACACATGACCGGTGTGTGTGGTGGCACGACAAAACCACGCAGTTAAGTGTCTGAGCAGTGTGATGACGTCGCACACTCACGTGGTCGGCATCGGTGACGTCACCCTGGTGCAGTTCTGACGCCTCCAGCTGGGCCAGGTACGACATGGACGGATCGTAGCTCAGTGTCTGGTCCCCATACGGCTCCTGCGCAACAGCGGTATACAGTGAACACTTAGCACCTGATAAAGGTGGCGCCACTTGTCACTGGCTACCTACCTGATAAAGGTGGCGCCACTTGTCACTGGCAACCCGCCGCTACATTGGCGAAGTGTGATTTGTGTCATGCAGGCCAGCTGTATTAATCAGCTCTCTAAGATTAAAAAAAAAAACGCGACTTACTGGGGGGGGGGGGGCTATTCCCCCCCTCCCGTTATTTTGCAATAACTCCTATACGAACATCGGTATCGTCACCAAACTTGCAGTACCTTCTCTCACATCAATTCTACACATGTTGGCAAAACGAAAAATATGAGCCTATGATAGGTCAACCGGGAATGACGTCAGAGTGACGTCATGTTCTTCGGTTTGTGTTGCAAAATAATGGTTTGCGGAAAACGCTGTGAAAGGTACGATGTTTAAGATAAACTCAATTGTCTTACATCAAATTACTGGCAATAGACCGGGCTATCAAACTGCTATCTCGGATTTTTGAGTTTTTTTCATTCACAATTTTGAGAAATCCAAATACATTGTTTTTTTGTTTTTACAAAATTTTCTTTTAAAAAAAATCAGAATTATCAAAAAACCGGAATATATGTGATCGAGACGTGTTGGGTAAATATGTGTACCAAATTTGAAGTCCATATCTTCAAAAATTACTGAGTTATGACCTTTAAATGACAAAAATCGAACACCTCTCACAGCATTACTATCCATAAAAAAACGCTTTTCCATTTTTGCTTTTTACTTCTATTTATATGGAACAAACAATGTTCTAAGGTCATTTTTCGCGTTCTAGACGGAAAACAAACCCATAATCATGTGTTACAACGCCTAATGACCGTAATCTGCAGTTTGACCTCGTGACCTCGGATGACCTTGACCTGACCCAAGGTCATAAACAGCTTAGAAAGGTACTTAGAAGTGTCAGACACACGAATGATACCGATTTATCGACAGCTTATGCGTTTAATATCGCAATTTTGCGCGACAATTCCATCCATCGAGACCTTTTGACACGGTGAAACATTTTGTACTCGACCTGACCTGTGACGTCATCGGTGACCCCGAGGTCAACAATATTATGTTTCCCTCGATAAATTTCCCAGGGCTATCGAATGCCGTTTGAATTTTTACATTCGGTCCAGTAGTTTCGGAGATCCGAGGGGGGGGGGGGGCAAAAAATAGCCCCCTCCCCCGGAAGTCGCGTTATGAAATATACCCTAGTAACTCGCGGGTGAAAGGGGGTTAAATACCAAGCCTCTTTGCATTGCCTTAACACTGTGGAGCAGGATTCGACTGGCATGGTGATGTCACGGCCACCAAACACCTTGCGCCCCCCCCCCCCCCCCCTTGTCATCACTACCCCATGCTGCCATTTGTTAGTGGCCAGGTGAAACTCGCCCCTGTAGCTCAGTGGGAGAGCGCTGGACTTCTGACCTATCCCGGTGTGGCAGCCCGGGTTCGAGTCGCTTCGGCGCTCGCTGTTTGCTCCTGACTGGGATGGCCTGCGGCCGGTGGCAGCGGTCGCACTCAAGTCAGGTGACGTCAGTGAGCGGGGCGGACCGTGTCCAGGTATGTCGGGCACGTAAAACTTTCGTCTCTAAATTCTGCCGGCCAACAGGAATTGCGCGATCGGTGGTGAAGTCAGGACCTGCGCAACAAGCTCTGCTTAGCGTGGGTCCTGACCTCGGAAATCCATCCATACAAAACATTCAGACTAAATTTATAATAAAAAACTCAAGTACAAGACGCCCGCTCACCCTGTAGACGACCACGTTGTTTCCATCGACATCCACCTCCCCAGCCTCCAGCACAATGGTTGGGTTGTCCAGGGTGCTTCCGTCTGCGGAGAGACATAATGTCCGCAAGGTCGTCACAAAAATAGTGTCAACAGAGCCACAAAGGCCATCAGCGCAACCCACGATCCAAGCGCGCAATGCATGAGTGACTATTGTACAGAATCGTCTGTACACAATACACATCCAATATCATCCGTTTTAACTATGCAGTAATTCATTACAACTAAACAAGTAAAAACGTGCAAAACTTGTATCCAGAGTTTGACGGGTTTTCCGAAAGCATGTAAAAATCACTCTGGCAACACTTAATAGTGCAAACAACTCATCATTCAACTCATCACTCAACTCATCACTCAACTCATCACTCTCAAACCAACAACCTTTCAGCGATCGTTTCTCCAACATACCGAGCACCTACTTCTATTGCAATCCACCCCGTCC
Source organism: Chirona hameri (assembly GCA_036785665.1). Taxonomy (NCBI): domain Eukaryota; kingdom Metazoa; phylum Arthropoda; class Thecostraca; order Balanomorpha; family Balanidae; genus Chirona; species Chirona hameri. The sequence continues at coordinate 101,476 of JAXIVJ010001387.1, forward strand.
GCGGCCGTCGTCCACATTACTGACCGATGCTGATGAAGCTGAACTCCTGCTCGGAGGCCGGCTGTGAGTCGTGGTGCTCGGACTGACCCTCCGGTGGCGCCGCCACCGGTGAGTCGGTGATCCGCTCCACAGGGTCGACCAGCGGTGACGCCGGAGACTGTGTCGGCGGCGCCGGGGCGGACGGAGCGTCCGAGCGCCGGCTGTGCACCTCAATAGGAAACGGCATCTTGTACTTGAGCTTCACCTGGCCGCCGACAGATGGCAGCACGGGTCAGTCGCAGCCGACTGACGTTACTAAGGATGTGTTGTACCGTGTTGGTTTATGTAATACTGACACACTGCCTTTTAACGATGAATTTCTCCTGAATGCCACACTACTGGATGTCTGTTTCTAACCATAAGGAAGTGCTCGTTCAGCAACCCACCCCGCTGGGTGAACTCAGCAACCCACTTCGCTCAACAACTCACCTCGCATGAATTTCTCCCGAATGCCAGACTACTGGATGTCTGTTTCTACACAGAAGGAAGTGCTCGCTCAGTAACCCACCTCATTCTCCAGTGCCATCAGCTTGATCTCGCACTCGTCCACCTGATTGATGAGCGCTGAACAGCTGGTGCAGATGTCTTGTGCATCTGACATGGCCTCCTGTCGAACAAAGGGTCGCAGGTCTAAATCCGGGGCGGTGAAATTTGGGTATTTGCTAATGTGGCACCAGTCGACTGCCAGGTGTGATGCAAGACTGCTGAGACATTGCTGTCCAGCACTCAGAAGGGTGCCCCATCCTCATCTAGTCCCAGTCAAGGCAAGGGTGCCCCAACCTCATCGTCCCATCCCCAGTCAAGGCTGCTAGACCACGTGACACGCCATTATTGGTCAGACATGTGCATGGATCCCTGAAACGGACCTGAGAATCAGGAAGTTTCATCTACATTATGTTTTCCAAAAGAGGCTACCACTAGGTCTCACAACAAAATGTTGCAGTGTATCTAGGATACACATGGATCTCCAGAGGAAATTTAGCAACATTTATTGAATCTATTGATTCCAGATAAAAACTACAAAACTATATTTTAACCACAAATAGAATGGATTAAGGTCCTATCACTTATGTTTACAATACAAAGTAAAATATTTAATATAAACTGATATGTAAAAAGAAAATGGAAAAAGTAGTCTTTGCTCATTTATTTATTTATTTATTGTGCATCATGGGATTATCCCCTCTAATGGACCGAGGTCCGGGGGCTATTCCTAATCCCGAGTCAAGAAACGTAGGGTGTATAAAAATAGTGGATAGAATATCATTCACACGCACATATTCCCAGTCAGGTACATATTCAATATATTCGTCGCTCTACTCCTTTGTGGGTAGTAGGCGCTTCTTCAGTGTACGTTTGAATGACGCCACTGACACTGTCGCAAGTTCAGGTGGCAGCTCATTGTAGAGCTTAGCTGCGCGATACACAAACTGACGCTTACCCGCAGCAGAGCCGGTGATGCGAGGCAGACTGAGCAGATGGTCTTGCCTAGTACTGCGCACACGATCAGCACGCTCTCGGTTCGTGTAAAACTGCGAAGCCAGATACTCTGGTTCACCGGTGACGCGGATCCGATGAAGTGAGGCCAGTCTGATGATAAAATAAGTCCGCAGACGTGAGCCAGCCTAGCTCTTCCCTAGCAGCCGAGATGGGGTCGAACTTCCTTTTTCCTGCGATTATGCGATCGGGAGCAGTTCAAATTTAGTTTCGTTCACCTTCAGACCATTTGCACAGAAATAGTCATCCAGTGAGGCCAGATTCTAGACGGGCGATGAGACCAGGCAAGTCAGATTTAGGGCCAGAAACGAGAATTTGGGTGTCGTCGGCGTACCTAACAACAAATGCTCCAGCAGCGTGCAGGCTGAGGTCATTTGTGAAGATAGTGAAGAGCAGGGGCCCCAGTGAGGATCCCTGGAAGACCCCTTGGTCGATAGGTCGCGGGTCCGAGATGTTTGTTGTTGGCCGAATCGGTGAAACTCACGCTTTGAGTGTGCCCAGAGATATAATTTTCGAATCAGCTTGTCTCGATGCAGTGAAGCTGCAATTTGGATATCAATTTAGAGTGGCTGATGACGTCAAATCCCTTACTCAGATCAATCAGGCAAAGAATCGAAATTTGGCTCTGATCCATGGCCGAGAGCGCACGGTCCGAGATGCTGAGAAGGGCGGTTTCCGTGGAGTGGCGCGGTCTGAATCCGTGCTGGGTTGGAGTCAGAAGGTGATTAGTAGAGAGGAAACTGTGTGGTTGGGTCTGGACGAACTTTTCCACGATTTTGGAGATGACCGGAACTAATGAAATGAGTCGGTAGTTGGACGGGTTCTCGGAGTCACCTGACTTGAAAACTGGATGGACGAGGGCATGTTTCCAGACTGGTGGGATTTCTTTTCCGAGTGATACTTGCGTTAATGATATGTAAAACGCTGGAGCCGATGACGTTAAAAGCCAGTTTGAAAATACGAATGCAGAAACCATCAGGCCCACTCGCCGATGTGCTGCGCATAGTAAAAACAGTGTGGTGGAGCTGCATGAGTGTGATAGACTGTAGGCTGAAGGCGCAAGCCCCAACTCTGGGCAGACGGACTGGGACATCCGGTGCGTCACCCCGGCTAGCCACCTCGGCAGCCACTCGCGGGCCTACGTTAACAAAAAAAAAACTCGTGCAGGGTCTCGGCGCTGAGAGCTGGGGACACGCTCGGACCGGCCCTCTTCCCGCTGACCGTGTGGCGAATGTTACGCCACACCGAGCCGGGCCCGCCAGACTGAATCCGAGCGGCAGTGTATGCTATTCTATCCGCTCGGATGGCGGACTTGACTGCCCTGTTGGCCTCTCTGCAAGTATCGGATCCGTGTCCGTCAGTTCGCAGAATCTGTGCTCTCTTAGCCATCAGGATACGGGTCATATCGGTTACAGGTGGCGCAGCGGGGTTCCGTATTTTGACGTCCTTGTAGGGGGCGTGGCGGTCGAGGACAGCACCTAGGTTTGCGGAGAATACGTTCCACATGTCGGTGACGCTGTCGGCTGTAAACACGCCACTCCAATCGCACGACTGCAGGTCATGATGGAAAACATCCAAGTTGATATTGCGTAAAATCCTAGCTCGGACGATCATCGGGGTCGAGCGCGGGCGGGGCACGTTACAAACCATCCTAATGAACCTATGTGGGCTAAAATGACAGAAACGGGTACCGACACATTTAAGAATGCCTCGATTGACGATAAACACATCTAAAAGGCTACCGGACGTGTAAGTAGGCTCGGAGATGACCTGTGTCGGGGAGTACGATGACATACAATCGGCAAGTTTCCTAAAAGGCAGATGAGATGAGTCAGCAAGTAGATTACAGTTAAGATCGCCGGTGATGATGACAGCACAGCCGGGATGATTGACTAGAATATGTTGATACTGCATGTACAGGCAGTCGAAATCGGTATCTAGGGCAGCCGTCGTATGGCGAGGTATGCGGTACACGGCCCCCACAACAACGGTATGGCGTCCCCACTTAAACACGTTCCAGAGAGATTCAAGCTTGCACGTCGCGTTGGTCGATACTGGCACGCTAATCTTCTTAGTCGTGATACCGGAACGGCACAAGATTGCAACGCCGCCATGACCCTTCGGCGCGCCGGCCGCGGTGAGCAAGCTTGTGCCTCGGGCGAGCGGTGAGGGCGGGCGGCGCATCAGGTGACCGGTCACGGAGGCTCGGAGGGGAGATCACGGTGACGTCAGCAGCGGCGGCAGGGGCGAGGCCTGGTGGGGTTTCCAGGGTCGGCTGGAATCACCTGCTGGGCCGCGGACGCACCGGACGGGTCGAGGCAATACGTCGCGCAACATGGTCAGCGACGGTGGCAGCGGCTGGGTGAGTTGCACAGCGAGGGCCCGGGCCGCGGCGCTGGGGGCCGACCTGGTGCTACGGGTGGGGCGCAGGGCAGGCAGCAGCCAGCACAGCCAGCAGATCGCCAGCAGCACCAGGTACCGGGCCAGATCACGGTGCATGCTGAACTTGCAGGGACAACAGCGGCGGTGGCCTCAGGCTTACTTGAGACCTACTTGACAAGTCAGGTTAGTCTCAGTAGAATCGCTGCGCTCAGTCAGTAGATGCGCTGCAGCGGCGGCGACGCGTTGAGGTGGATGGGAACACACCGCGCCGGGCAGGGCCCTGGGTGCACCTCCGAGCAGAGTGCTTAGCAGGTTGTTGTTGCAGCGCTGTTACGGTGTATACCGAAGTGTGCTGAGCAGGGGCTCAGCCGAGAAGTCGTCCACTCGATGGTATCGTGAGGATCCACAGCAACCAATCACGCAGTCACAATCACAGGTAGGAGAGGCAGAGGGCTCACAGGCAGGAGAGCTGCACAGAGCGGCGCGTCCGCACTGGGCGACGCGCACAGCCGGACCTCATGTTATGGTAATGAAAAAAACAATGAAGATGAATAACTAACCTATATTACACCATGCGGCTGGCTTCAGGCGGACCTTTGGACTAAATTTAGCAGGTCTGGGAATCTGGTGGATTCACTGATCCAATGACAGCAATCTACCAAGCCTGAACACAAACAAGCAGGCTTGCAAACACAAGGAAGGACTGACAACTTTGAAACAAACATATAATTTCAGAATTGGGTGACAGTGGCTGCAGGTGCAACCAGAGTGCAAATGTGCATCTTGCAGGCCTGCTTTTCATCATGGCAGGAGCACACATCATGACCAAAACTTGCAATGGCTTACCTGCCTGAACGTAGCTTGTACAAGCTTTGACAGCTTTGATGACACCAAAGTCTTGGAAAAGTTGGTGCGAGTCTTGAATATGTTGAGCTTTGACACCAAAGCATGCTTGCAGATTAAGCAAGTACCAATATTTTGTTGTTCAGCCATTCTTTACCTGTAACAAAGCATCTCATTGGCATGGTGTGCCATTACCACTACACATGCATGATGCACATAATTCAAAGGGAACACAGACATCAATATTGCCATTTTTTCCCCATTTTTTTCATATAAATTTAGTCTGAATGTTTTTGAATGAATGGATTTCCAAGGTCAGGCCAACACTCAGCATAGCTTGTTGCGCAGGCCCTGACCCCACCACCTGATCAAGCAATTCCTGGTGTCAGGCAGAATTTAGAAGCAAAAGTTGTATGTGCCTGACATACCTGGACACAGCCTGCCCTGCCCTCTGACGTCACCTGACCTTGGGTGAGACTGTTGCTACTGGCCACCCTAGTCAGGGGCAAATAGCGAGCCCTCAAGCGACTCAAACCCGGGCTTCCACTAACAGGTGAAGTCAGAAACCCAGCGCTCTTCTAGCTGAGCTACAGGGGCGGACATTAATGGTTACAATAAAATACAACAGCCACAAAGTGTGTTCTAATAATGATAACCACTCAACATTTTGGTCATGGAAAGACCACTGGTGGAGAATATATACCAACATTATTTATCAAAAACTAGTGCAGAAGATGCAGGTTGTCAGCACTCAAAAGGCAGCCAAGATACATTTAGATGTTGACGAGCACTGATGACACTGAACCAACCATACCCATGAGTTATGCACATAATTGTCTGCATGTTGTTAAAAACGATGGAATGACTTGTGATACAAGAAACCAGATAGAAACTTATGATAGAAATGCTTTAGTTTGGGTCACATTGGTTCAGGTCCTGCATTTTCATTTTGAATAAGTAAACAGGGATTATCAATAACATGGCAGTAATGTTTGTTTTAATTGGCAGTAATGTTTGTTTTATATATAAAAAGTGAGACAATCAGGAATTAGCTTTCACTGTTAGAGCAGTCAGGTTCAAAACATTGTTGTGCAAAATGTTTAGAATCTGACGATGCTGTAACAGTGAAAGCTAATTCCTTATTGCCTCGCCTTTTATATATAAAACAAACATTACTGTCATGTTATTGATCATCCCTGTTTACTTATTTGCATTCATCATGACAAAAATAACCATCAAACACATTCAAAGTTTTCATTTTGTGTTTATTACCTGATGCGGATATATTATATTCACACAAAAAAAAACAGTTTAATCTCAAAATATCTGATATGGTAATATTATGGCGCACAAAACCCAGCTATATCTCAAATATATGTAAACGAAACACCCAGCATAGGCACAAACTTCAAAACAAGCAATGCCGGATAAGTACAAAACAAGTTCAAAGCGTTGGTAGGGGTCGTCATTTCGTTCTCCATAATGCAACCTTATAATCTTATGACATAATAATAATACTTAGCCAATGGGAAGGAGTCGTAAAAGCCACCGTCTTGTCAGATCACCTCTCATTGCTCAATGGTTATGACGTCATGAGACTAGAAATTGCGATGGCCCATTTTGATGGACAAAATCAAGGTCCTATAAGAAGGTAGAGTCATCCGGCGATTTGACCGAATCGCCTCCGGGGTGGTGACGGCATTTGGACTCAGAATCCCTTGCCCCTATACAAATCAATAATAACTCACAGTTTTTGAAATATTATAAAGATAATTATACCCAGCTGATTCACATGAAACATGCTCTGACGGAAAGACCGATTAAAGGCCTCTAACTTATCTAAACAACATTTTGCTCCTAAGTCACTCCTATTTTGACAGCGAAAGGGCAAGATCAAAATCCTTCGCTATAGTGTGTGGACCAAGCAGTAAGCACCGTTTCCTCTTGGGAGTGTTGGGACCAAGGTGCTCTCAAGGTAACTCTCAACCTGTTCCGAGAGGTATGGGGAGCCGGGCATATTTTTTTCAGAGACCCGCCGAGGGATTGCACCCCGGTCCCCAGCCACTAATGCTAAAAGGTTTTGTTTGTGGACCAAGCACCGTATCCTCTTGGGACCAAGGTGCTAATTGGAACTCTCAACCTGTTCCGAGGGGTATCGGGAGCCGGGCAGATTTTTTCAGAGACCTGCCGAGGGATTGAACCCCGGTCCCCAGCCACTAATGCTAAAAGGTTTGGTTTGTGGACCAAGCACCGTATCCTCTTGGGACCAAGGTGCTAATTGGAACTCTCACCCTGTTCCGAGGGGTATCGGGAGCCGGGTAGACTTTTTAAGAGGCCCGCCGAGGTATACCCCGGTCCCCGGCACAGAAGGCAAGTATCTTACCACTGCGCAGAGTTGCTCCCCAAAAATAATGTTAAAAGGCCATATATAAACCGCGCCACAAATGTCGATGCGCCCAAATCTTGTGCACAGATGACGTCACGCCCCTAGCCAATTGAGCCTATGGTGGCTTCTGGGATGACAGCCCCCTGGGAAAAATAAAATAAGCGATCGTTGACTCCGTTAAAATTACATAATACATACTAGGCCCTAGAACTACATCGGAAAGCTGGTTCTTATATAGGTATATTCATGTAATGCACCTGTATTGAAACCTTTGCAGCCTAAGATTCCAATGACAATTGTCATTTTATTGCCACAAATAAAAATGTGACAATTGTCATTAATTTGCTTAGTGAACGAGATGATTCTGAATGATAATGTGTTAATATAGGTAGGTAGGTAGTTGGGTATCAATTACAAGCTTCTTGAGGATGTTTCTACCACAGTTTGATTGCCCAAGATTTATGGCAATGGGTATTGCAGTGTAACAGTGTCCGGTGTTCTTCCTTTGATATCATTTTTTGCATGACACAAATTAATGTAGGTGCAGGTCTTCTAACTCTAAACCTGTCGCTGTGTGATGATGAACTTCACCATCTTGATCTATGATGTATTGATGTCAGGCTTGTTGTATTGCAGGAAACCCTGAGTGTTAGTGCATTGGACACCTAGTTGGCATTCATGGGGTATTGAGGAAGGTGGCCACCTTGTGCTGAAGTATCCTAGTCTGTGGAAGGATGCCGTGCTTCTTCCGGGATGGGTATCCACTGAAGCCCAGGGTCATAAGGTATGTACTTGTGTGATGTGTCATTTGTCAACACAGCCAGACAGTTCCCACCAGGACACTGGTCAGCTGCACTGGTGTCACTGTGTCATCCTTTTGCCTTCAGCAGAACACTGGCAGATGACACTGGTGATATTATTGGCACCCTGGTGATATTATTGGCACCCTGCCTACCTTTGGCACTGCCCCACCTGTTTTTGAATCACCAGTCCTCTCCTTTTACAGGGTGGTTTGCCCACATTTTCTGGTGACCATACCCCTGGACCCATGAGTGGATAATCGTTTCCAAAGTTGGTGTGGCCAAAGGGCATCCTAGTGCTATTTTGGTTATTTTTTCATATCCTGACTAGATGCTCCAATACATTTGTATTACAAAAAAAAATTGGTATGGCTCTGCCACACCAACTTAGAAGTTGGTATGGCATTCGCCACACCTGCCTGGACTTTGACAGTACTGATGTGTCACAATAATAATGTGGCACCCTAAAACCCCAATACTAATACACCACAAAGCTGTGTCACATTCTGTTCTTCATGTCCATGCATCTGAAACATAGGCATGTAAAAGCCTCCAGCCCTGATCCCCAGAACCTTCATCATTTCTGTTTCCATCCCATCTGACAAGTCCTGCTTTTTGCATTATTCCAATCCAGAATGTGATCATGATCCTGACTCCTAGTCCTGACCGATCATGATCCTGACTCCTGGTCCTGACCCTGCTGTCCCCCAGCTGATCCTGTCCTCCGACCTCGGCGAGGACTTGTCCTCACGCCAACCTTTGCCGACCAGAGGAGACCGGTCCTCACTTTATGGATACTTTTCTCTCTGGTGTCGTCCTTCGTCATTGATCCCCTGGCGGCATGGTGGCATAGTGTAACGGAATGTATCACCATTCGCTTGTCTCGGTATAAGCGATTTTGGAGCGTCGGTTCATTTTTTGTATCTTCATGATTGTCGGGAGTTCGGAGGAGTGTTTTTCGCGCATTGTGCGTGGCGCTATGTCGTAGGTACTAAGTTTAGTACGAAGTAACATTCTGTGTAACGTGTCTATTAATTAAGTGCGAATGTTTTGATTGGATGGATTTCAAAGATCAGGACCGACGCTAAGCAGAGATTTTTGCGTAGGCTCAGACCCTTGCCAACCGAACGAGCAATTCTAGGTCATCAGCAGAATGAAGTGTCGGAAGGTTAACGTCTTCAAATGACTGTGTACGGTTCGCCGGCCCGCTGGCTCCAGCTGACCTTGAGTGCGGCCGCTGCCACCAGCCACAGGCCATCCCGCCAGGAGCAAAAAGAGAGCGATGTAGGACCTCGAACTCACCTTGCCATGTTGGGTCAGATATGTAGTGCTGCACTCTCCCGACTGAGCTATATAGACTGCCAAATATGACCGTGTTCTGTTGCGTGAGATACTTGAGAACTGTGTATGGAGCCTCTCGGGCTGTGGAGCGGAGCAGACCTGCTGCTGCTGACGTCACAATGACGTCTGCATGCTGCCGTATTGTGTTCACTGTTAAGTATCGCGCATCTTGTCGCGCGGTCACAGTACAACGCCCTGGAGCATGCCGGCACGCCTGCCCCCAAAGCTTCTCATCCCCCCTCCCTTCCCCCTGTCGCTGATTCGTCAACAGGCCGTCCTCACAATCCTCATGTCGCGAAGAACATAGCCATATATGGCGGATAATATATTATCGAAGTATACAAGAAGTTCTAGTTTGAATTGGACTATCACAGTTTTGATATATCTACAAGAGGTATCATCTTTCGTGCGTCACATTTTTTCCGCACGCAGTTGGAAATTTGATTCGATTGAAACTTTAGAGTATTCAATGGCATATATACCATAGTATCGTTTTTCCTCTGCGTGCATTCCCTGGCCATGTGCCGGTGCTCCGTTTAGTCTTTGAGATGAAACGCGTTAACCTATGTATAATAGACCCGTTTATGTTGTTGCCGTGTGTCATTGTCTCGTTACTGCCTTTAACGATAACCATGTAGCTGCATGTAGATAACGTCTTGCAACGTCTTGCAACGTCTCGGTTTCGGCGCTTAGACCATTGTATTTTCCAGCGTTTGCGCGTAATCACTGGCGTCCGGCTGCCTTCTAAAGAAGACTGATTCAGTCAAGATGGGATCTGACCAGTATGACGAAACTCTCATTCAAATTCTTCAGGCTGAAGGGAAAATAATGCCCTTTCTGGACGTCATATTTGGGTTTCTGCAGAGAAGAACGGATTTTTACCACGAACTCTCACGTCCGTCAGCCGTGGGCTTCCCGCCAGGAGTGGCCGAACAGCTAGTGGTCACTACGTTCAGAAAATGGCGCCAAATCCAGCACAGGTCGGCTGAGGCCGCCGTTCCGCCGGAAACCCAGCACAGGTCGGCTGAGGCCGCCGTTCCGCCGGCGGTGGCCGAGGAGCTGGTGGTGACGTCACCGGCGGGGGACAGCAGTGTGACGTCACCGGCGGGGGACAGCAGTGTGGCGTCACCGGCTGTGGACAGCAGTGTGACGTCCCCGACTGGGGACGACTCCGAGCCGTCACCGCAGCCAGCGCCGCCTCTGTCCCGCAGCGTGGCTGCCGAGCGCGTCGGCGGCGGCGGCAGCTCGGCCGACTGCCACAACGGCGCGGCGCGCGACGGCTACAGCTGGTCCCAGGCGATCGGCGACATGACCGTGCGGGTACCGGTGCCGGACGACGTGCGGCGCGCCCGCCAGGTGGCGGTGGAGCTGCGCCATGACCGGGTGGCGGTGCGGCTGGCCGGCGGTGCGTCGCTGGTGTCCGGACGGCTGCACCGCCGCATCCGGACGGAGGAGTCCACCTGGAGTCTTCTGCCGGGAGACTGCGTCCAGCTTAGTCTGGAGAAGACCAGGGAGTGCTGGTGGACGTCGCTGCTGGAAGAGGAGCCCGATATCGATCTCAAGACGATCGAGGCAGTGAAGCCGTGGCAGGATCTGAGCGAGGAGGAGCAGATGAAGGTTGGCGAGCTGAGGGCGCGCGAGGAGGCCAAGCGACGGCCGGAGACAGCGCTACCGACCACCGTGACCACCGGACGAGGCAAGGACGTGTCGGCGCTGCTGAAGGAGGCCTGGGACGCGGAGGGATCGCCGTTCAGAGGGCAGCCGTACGACCCAGCTGCCGTCCAGATCATACCCGGCGAGGCCGCCGTCCCCACCGCCGCCCCCACCGCCGCCCCCACCGCCGACGACGACGGCCACGACGGCGGCCACGGGTAGACTCGCCGACGCCGCATGAGGACACTCCGGCACAGGAGGTGGTGCCGTGACACGGCATCGGATACCGCATCAGATACCGATACCGGATACATGGGGGATACCGGATACCAGAAGTGACATACATACTGATACCGGATTCCGAATGATGGCACAGATGTGCAGAATGAAGGAATGCACAGAATGAATGATACAGATGTGGAGGCATTAACACCGGCTGTTTGTGTTGTGTGCGCGTGGGTGTGTGTGTTTGATGGAGAGGCCTGTCCATCAGGCCAAGCTAGCGAGTCGATGCGAGGCACCTTACGGTACACCGAGACTGCGGGCCTAATGCTAGGCTGGCCGTCCGGCTGCCCTTACGGTACACCGAGACTGCGGGCCTAATGCTAGGCTGGCCGTCCGGCTGCCCTTACGGTACACCGAGACTGCGGGCCTAATGCTAGGCTGGCCGTCCGGCTGCCCTTACGGTACACCGAGACTGCGGGCCTAATGCTAGGCTGGCCGTCTTCGCGGCTGCGGCTTCGTTGTTCTCAAATCACCGTGAAATTGTGAGTGGAAAAGAGGCTGTGTTCATGTTGGCTGCCGTTCGAGTTGTCTCGTCAGCAGTAGTGTGGACGGGACGATTGCAGTGTAGAAGAGGACAATGATACTGTTCAGCAGGTTGTTATTCGGAGAGGCTCCGGTCGCGCTTTACTGGAACTGTTCTGCAAAAATAGAACTGTCTTGATGCTATTCCTATAACCGCGATTGAAAGATGTCTACACATTGCTTCAAACTAATCCTTAGTAGCTCTTTTCGGTATGCAATATGTACCGTGTTTTATGTTCGAGTCTCATATCAATGGATCATGTGAGAATTCCTGGTATGGGTAGGTACGCTATTTCCATTCGTCATGCGAATTTGAACTTTGATGTTCAATATACAATGGCTAATATTGGCGGTGATGGCTTCTTCATTTAAAACACGTTATAAAACACGCCAAACACGGAAAATATTGGCGGCGGCCGGTGGGCGGCCGCCTGCGCTGACGGCGCTGCCCGGCCCGCTGCGGGCTGCCGTGGACCGGGACAACGCTGTGTACCGGCGAGAGCGACAGAGCTACTCTGGGCAGAGTCGGCCGGTTAACGCGCTGCCGCTGCCTCAGGACGTTGACAGTGGGCAGGACGGACCAAGCTCTAAGCTCTAAGTTGGAACTGTAGCGCATGTGGGGGAGGGATGATAATTATATGTCGAGTGTTGTTTGCCTTGTTGTGAATGTTGTTACATGCCATTTGATAGGATGCTGTTTATAATTATTTTAAATTAATGCTTAAAACACGTATAAACCAGCATTCTGTTGAACCTTTGGGAGCAATCGATGCCTTGCAATCTATGTTGTAGGTCCTTGCGATGGATTATGTGCGCTAAAAACGGATTATCCCGCACCGAAAAATCCTTCCGTCATTGCTTCACGTGCTAAATGCAAAATATTTGGTGCCGCCGAATAACTCAAAATTTAATCGGTTGGCGACCGTTTAAATAAAATTTATACGGTCGCCAACCGTATAAATGCTTTCCCTATTCCAAGCTTTCTGTCAACTGGCTATCTTTGTATCGTATTCTTCCCGCCCCCCCCCCCCGCCCAAGGCCCTCCCGCTCCCAATTCAAGTAGTATTGTAATTCAAGTGCATCATTTCCTTCGATGTAGTTTCAGATTGGTACACGATGGCAATATCATGCGATTACACATATATTTCAGATCCAAAAAAGACATCCAAAAAAGACTTCATCTTCATCCAAAAAAGACATCAAATCAAAATATGGCTTTTGAAATCTAGAGGCCATGTTAATCTACTGCTCAAGTCAACATCTCAAAATGCCAAAAGCTGGCCTACCAAAATTGCCCTGCTAAGAAAAGCTCGTGAAAAAATGCGAACGGCACGTGATAAAATCATTAAACCGCTCGTAGGTAGAAAAATCATTTAAACGTCTCGCCTGCGGCTCGACGTTTAAATGACTTTTTCTACCTACTCGCGGTTTAATATATATTACAGTGGCTGAATGCTTAATTATGTCTTCATTCACCTGAATGTCAATATGACGACATGCTGCAAGAGCTTAATGCAAATTTTGTGACAAGTGATGAAACTGGAAGGTTTGACCCGTGCTCAAGAGCTCCGAGCTCCAGCTTTCGTTTTTTTATTATTATTCTGGATAACTAGTTCGGTGTTGTTCTGTTTAAATGTACCACAAGTTGATGCAAGCACGTATCCAGTATTTTTTATCAGGCACGTCAGTGGCAGATCAATTTTCGCTCCGTTTCGTTAGCGAAAAGTTGAAAATTGTTGACGGGCGGGGGGAAGGGGGGGGGGGGTCTTCAAGATAACCAGTGGATGGATCGGAACACCTCCCATCTATCCATCATGCATCATACAGACCTTTCTGCCCGCCTCCACCGTTCTCTGGCAGTTTAAGCTTCCCTAGTCTCCCCCTTCGTATGACGCATGCCCGTGTCTAACGCGTGGCTGATCCATGCCTGACTCTCATTGGCCCTACTGACGTCACAGAACCGTGATTCACCGCCCCTCCCCCAACTTCGTTCCTCTGAACCTTCCCCGTAGAGATGCAAACATTTCTCCAAAAACAGGAATCGGCACCGCCACCGCCACCGCTCATAAATGAGTTGGCACCGGCATCAAGCCCGGCCACATGTGGCAGCACCCGCCAGGCCCGGCAGCCAGCACTATGCATGTCTACTTCATTATACATTAGACAATATTTTAACCCCGAACTTGTGCTCAGTCCGGCATGAGACCGGCAAGCCTGAGTTCAGAACTTCAGACACAGTTGCAGGCCCGCCGTGCCTGAATTTGGGCCCGGCGCCGGCTCGTGCTCCTGAAATTTGCATCCCTACTTCCCCGTGTCCTGTGACCTGTGTCTGCCCCGCTGACGTCACTGACCCTCCCTGCTGACGTGTCTAACCCCCTGCCATGTCCTGCAGGCCTGTAGTATCCCCGCGCCACATCCTGTTACTGGCGCTGCTCTCAGTGCTCCTGTACGGAGAGTGGTACGACGCCTGGCGCACGGCGCGCTCCTGGCCGCCGCTGCCGCCCGAACACGAGTCCGGCAGCCTGCGGGTGCTGCTGGTGGCCGATCCGCAGCTGCAGGGCGAGCGGAACGAACCTGCCGGACCGCTCGGCACGGTGACGCGCTGGGACTCGGACAGGTGAGGGGGGTCAGGGAGTGGGACTCTGACAGGCGAGACGGTGGGGGGGGGGGGGGGGCAGGGAGTCTGCTCGGACAGGTGAGGGAGGGGGGGGGGGGGCTGGCTGGTGGGAGGGAGGTAGAGAAGGGGATATGTGAAAATATGTGGTTGTGGTGTTTTGGGGTCTAAAGGCGACGATGTTGTTACGGATATCTGGCGCCCTTGATCGGGGGGGGGGGGGGGGGCAGTGGTAGGTGGACTGGATGGAGACCTAATCCATTAATACTCATGCTTAGATGTCAACCCAAAGATGAGTTGCTTGCATTTCAATTATAAATGTATCAACCATTCTCCAGTAATATTCCGAGAGGAGTTGCAGGTAGAAATTGTCATTGAATGCACTGGAAAGAAAGTTAGTATTTGAAAATATCAGCAGCCCCTTCTCAGTTGTCATGTTCTCGTGACTTTGGCTGTTTAGCACCTCCAGTTTACTAACCTGCTAACAGCACGACGGCAGTGGCTTATCCGTCTCTGACCGATCTCCCATCGGCCGCAGGTTTATACAGAACGACGGCAGTGGCTTCACCATCTCTGACCGATCTCCCATCGGCCGCAGGTTTATACAGAACGACGGCAGTGGCTTCACCATCTCTGACCGATCTCCCATCGGCCGCAGGTTTATGCGCCAGGGATTCTGGCGGGCGTTTCAGCACGTGATGCCGGACGTGGTGGTGTTCCTGGGGGACCTGCTGGACGAGGGCAGCATTGCCTCCCAGGAGGAGTATCAGAGATATGTGCAGAGGTTCTGGTCCATCTTCAGCATCCCGAGGAACACCAAGGTGAGGTGGGGTGAACAGACAAGACGAGCCGACCTTGAGTCTCTGATGTTATCTGGGACCAGCGTCCTTCTGTAACAAATTATATAGCATGAGTACAGTAACAAATTGTGCTTGTGGTAGTTGCTTTGCGAAGGTGATCCCTGGGGGCAGAACGGTTATTCGATTTATTTTACATGACATACCTTAAGCTACAAGTAACATTGATCTTATTGAATATTGAAAAAGATTACAAACTATTTATGCGTGAGCACTGCTTGCTTATGTTTAACTAGTTTCGTGGCTATCAGCAAGGTAAGGTGGCACCACACCATCCACGACAGTGCTGCCACGCCGTGACAGTCATGATAACCACAGCTTACTACATCTGCCGCCAGGTGGTGTCTGTGCCGGGCGATAATGACATAGGCGGCGAGGGCTCCGAACCCGTAAAACCAGACAAGGTGGAGGCGTTCAAAACCGTGTTCGGTGGAAAGGATACGGCGCTGCTCGACTTTGTCCAGTTTTACAAGGTGCGACACGGGGAGAGAGCTCAGTCCTGATGGATGCGAGGTCTTCTTACGTTCAGAGGGCAGGTTAAGGTCGCCGTCGAAGTGAAGGGCGATCTCGAAGTGAAAAGTTAGTTAGAGGGTGTCTTTGTTTGGTATTGCAAGGTGTTTGGTGGTGTTTGGTGTTTGCTTGGTGTTTGTTTGTGACAGACATGTTAGTGCATTCACATGATTATTTGATTTATTGATTGATTCTTTTTTTTGTATTATATTCCTACTTTATTTGAAATATTTGCCACTAGGACGGTGTTCATGTTGAGCTATGCGTGCAATAACCCAGCATCAGAACGTGTCTTATCCCTGGCGCCCTCCCCACGCCCCGGTTCGTATTATGCCAGCAGCACAGATACGGCACAGTTACGGTGCGGTCGTGTTTCAGATCGGCACGGTCCCGCCCCGGTCGAACCACACGACTCCGCCGGTGAAGGACGGCATTAACGTGATGCTGAGCCACTTCCCTCTGACCTCCACCGTGTCAACTGTCAATCGCGAGGTCAGTCGGGGTCATTGGTAGGTCCTGACCTCCACCGTGTCAACTGTCAATCGCGAGGTCAGTCGGGTCATTGGTAGGTCCTGACCTCCACCGTGTCAACTGTCAATCGCGAGGTCAGTCGGGGTCATTGGTAGGTCTTGACCTCCACCGTGTCAACTGTCAATCGCGAGGTCAGTCGGGGTCATTGGTAGGTCCTGACCTCCACCGTGTCAACTGTCAATCGCGAGGTCAGTCGGGGTCATTGGTAGGTCCTGACCTCCACCGTGTCAACTGTCAATCGCGAGGTCAGTCGGGGTCATTGGTAGGTCCTGACCTCCACCGTGTCAACTGTCAATCGCGAGGTCAGTCGGGGTCATTGGTAGGTCTTGACCTCCACCGTGTCAACTGTCAATCTCGAGGTCAGTCGGGGTCATTGGTAGGTCCTGACCTCCACCGTGTCAACTGTCAATCGTGAGGTCAGTTGGGGTCATTGGTAGGTCCTGACCTCCACCGTGTCAACTGTCAATCGTGAGGTCAGTCGGGGTCATTGCCACTCATTGGTAGGTCCTGACCTCCACCGTGTCAACTGTCAATCGTGAGGTCAGTCGGGGTCATTGCTACTCATTGGTAGGTCCTGACCTCCACCGTGTCAACTGTCAATCGTGAGGTCAGTTGGGGTCATTGGTAGGTCCTGACCTCCACCGTGTCAACTGTCAATCGTGAGGTCAGTTGGGGTCATTGGTAGGTCCTGACCTCCACCGTGTCAACTGTCAATCGCGAGGTCAGTCGGGGTCATTGGTAGGTCCTGACCTCCACCGTGTCAACTGTCAATCGTGAGGTCAGTTGGGGTCATTGGTAGGTCCTGACCTCCACCGTGTCAACTGTCAATCGTGAGGTCAGTCGGGGTCATTGCCACTCATTGGTAGGTCCTGACCTCCACCGTGTCAACTGTCAATCGTGAGGTCAGTTGGGGTCATTGGTAGGTCCTGACCTCCACCGTGTCAACTGTCAATCGTGAGGTCAGTTGGGGTCATTGGTAGGTCCTGACCTCCACCGTGTCAACTGTCAATCGTGAGGTCAGTCGGTGTCATTGGTAGGTCCTTAACTCCACCGTGTCAACTGTCAATCGTGAGGTCAGTTGGGGTCATTGGTAGGTCCTGACCTCCACCGTGTCAACTGCCAATCGTGAGGTCAGTCGGGGTCATTGGTAGGTCCTGACCTCCACCGTGTCAAGTGTCAACTGTCAATCGTGAGGTCAGTCGGGTCATTGGTAGGTCCTGACCTCCACCGTGTCAACTGTCAATCGTGAGGTCAGTCGGGGTCATTGGTAGGTCCTGACCTCCACCGTGTCAACTGTCAATCGTGAGGTCAGTCGGGGTCATTGGTAGGTCCTGACCTCCACCGTGTCAACTGTCAATCGTGAGGTCAGTCGGGGTCATTGGTAGGTCCTGACCTCCACCGTGTCAACTGTCAATCGTGATGTCAGTCGGGGTCATTGGTAGGTCCTGACCTCCACCGTGTCAACTGTCAATTGTGAGGTCAGTCGGGGTCATTGCCGCTCATTGGTAGGTCCTGACCTCCACCGTGTCAACTGTTAATCGTGAGGTCAGTCGGGGTCATTGCCACTCATTGGTAGGTCCTGACCTCCACCGTGTCAACTGTTAATCGTGAGGTCAGTCGGGGTCATTGCCACTCATTGGTAGGTCCTGACCTCCACCGTGTCAACTGTCAATCGTGAGGTCAGTCGGGGTCATTGGTAGGTCCTGACCTCCACCGTGTCAACTGTCAATCGTGAAGTCAGTTGGGGTCATTGGTGGGTCCTGATCTCCACCGTGTCAACTGTCAATCGTGAGGTCAGTCGGGGTCATTGGTAGGTTCTGACCTCCACCGTGTCAACTGTCAATCGTGAGGTCAGTCGGGGTCATTGGTAGGTCCTGACCTCCACCGTGTCAACTGTCAATCGTGAGGTCAGTCGGGGTCATTGGTAGGTCCTGACCTCCACCGTGTCAACTGTCAATCGTGAGGTCAGTCGGGGTCATTGGTAGGTCCTGACCTCCACCGTGTCAACTGTTAATCGTGAGGTCAGTCGGGGTCATTGGTAGGTCCTGACCTCCACCGTGTCAACTGTCAATCGTGAGGTCAGTCGGGGTCATTGGTGGGTCCTGACCTCCACCGTTTCAACTGTCAATCGTGAGGTCAGTCGGGGTCATTGGTAGGTCCTGACCTCCACCGTGTCAACTGTTAATCGTGAGGTCAGACGGGTCATTGGTGTGCTACAGGTGGATTGGGGGCCATTAACTCGAATGGGGTCAACATGGGGTAAAGTGGTAGGTTCAGGGTGGGCATTGCCTCTGTTGGATGAGTTTTTCACGTACTCATAAGGGTATGTATTTTGAATGTCACAAAGTGCTAATGATCTCACTCTGGTTCTGTCACTCCATACCATTGCGGATGTTTATCAGTTTCATACGTCGTTGGAAAAGCAAAACGCATGTTTCCGCCCGGGCTCGAACCGGGGACCTTCCGCGTGTGAGGCGGACGTGATAACCACTACACTACGGAAACCTTGCGGGGGAGCGGTATAGTACCAGATTAGACCGAACGTCTTGACGCACGCGGGCCGGGCGGCGCGACCTTTCGTCTATATTCCGCCTTCCACTCCGCTGAGCCCCGTCCCTCACCACAGGCGCTGCGTCGTCTCCGCGTGAACCTGATCTTCTCGGCCCACTCGCACACGTCGTTTGTGGCCATCAGGAGGAAGGAGAGTGGTCACAGTCTTCGAATGGAGGGCCTCAACTCGGCCGCGCTGGAGAAAATCAACCTGGAGGTGCGCTGACTTGAGGGCACCAAACACTGCACGTGAACATGCCGTCCACGGGGGATTCCGATCGGGTAAAACCGTTAATTTGAGTACAATTAATCTCTGAGCCTGGCTAAATTTTCAAACTTATCAGATTTCGCTTCCGTTGGCTTCCGTTCAGATTCAGTGAGCGATGACTGACCAGTGAGCAGTGAGCGAGGCCATTCTGCCATTCAGCCTGATTTAACGACCGAAAGCATCATCCCCGGATGTGCTTGGCCACACTTGATTCGAGCTAATTTATTATCCTACGCCCTACACTGCCTGCCTTTGGCGTGACGCCGCTCTGGACTGGGACGTGTTGCAGGACGACAACACTGTAGAGATCGTGGTGCCCACCTGCTCCTACCGGATGGGGGTCAAGACCATGGGCTACGGCGCCGCGGTGATCGGTGAGTAGACTGGACGGTAACCATGGGCTACGGCGCCGCGGGGATCGGTGAGTAGACTGGACGGTAACCATGGGCTACTGCGCAGCGGTGATCGGTGAGTAGGCTGGACGGTAACCATGGGCTACGGCGCCGCGGGGATCGGTGAGTAGACTGGACGGTAACCATGGGCTACGGCGCCGCGGGGATCGGTGAGTAGACTGGACGGTAACCATGGGCTACGGCGCAGCGGTGATCGGTGAGTAGGCTGGACGGTAACCATGGGCTACGGCGCCGTGGTGATCGGTGAGTAGACTGGACGGTAACCATGGGCTACGGCGCCGCGGGGATCGGTGAGTAGACTGGACGGTAACCATGGGCTACGGCGCAGCGGTGATCGGTGAGTAGGCTGGACGGTAACCATGGGCTACGGCGCCGCGGTGATCGGTGAGTAGGCTGGACGGTAAATAGTAACAACAGTGTAATCCGACTCAACGCATCAGCCGATAGCTTTGACATAGGTTCGATGTAAAACACCATGGTTGGCAATGGCATTGTGCAATATGTGATGACATTTAATATAAGAACATCATTTCAAGGGAATAGGTCACCTTGAAAGTTGTCTTGAAATTTGGCTATACGGGTATTTCGAGCGGGAAAACGAATATGGCATTTGTTTGGACGATAGATGGATATCCGTCGAAGAGTTTCAAGTTTCGTGCCCCGATCGGGGCACGAAACGGCCGAACAGCGTCTTCTAAAAGGGCCCCTTTTAGAAGAAGCTGTTTTGTACCACGACATTACATCCCAGTGTCCCAAAATGTGTTGAGGCCCTTTTAGAAGAGAAGAAGCTGTTTTGTACCACGACATTACATCCCAGTGTCCCAAAATGTGTTGATTTGGGTGAGAAGTGACACCCAAATGTGAATAATTTTACACTCTCACTCTCCATTTTAGGAGTGAATTTGGAATTCCCAAATTATGAATTGTGACATTGATTCTGACAAAATGTGGACTAAAAATACATGATTTCAACCAAAACTACTTCAAACAACAAAACAACTTTTCAAACAAAACCAAAGCTTTTCATATTCAAAACAGAAATAGATAATTTTCCACTCTCATGGTCTTCTTTGGGTTGAATTTTCCACTCTGACACCCAAGCAAATTGAATTTTGGTACACTGTTACATCCTGTGTCAAAATTACTTAGTGTAGCGAGGTAATTATTTCACCACAACCCGTTTTTCGATCTGCTCTACAAATCTGCTATCTCAGTCCAAACCCCCATGTTAAAGGTGAAATATTATATTTAATAAAACAAAACAAAAACACAGATATCCTTGCAAATAAAAACTGATCAAACAGTGGCGTTATTGCAAACAACATCATATTTGTTGCTACAAGCTGAGACTTTCTATCCAATTAATTATTGCAGACAGCTGCTGTCGCATAGCATAGACTCGCGACACGATTTAGTTTAACTACACCGTGACACCTTATTCAGAAATAGTATCTAGCTGATAAATGGCTTACGTTCTTTTGATGCATGCAATGCTTAAAGGGAGATAATGACCTTTTCCCACACAAATGGAGTTAGCACTTGAAATCGCCAGACGAGACCAAAATATATTGTAAATTCATCACATTTTGCATGAAAACTTTACTACCGAAAGATATTTCAAGTTATAGTTGATAAGCGTTCCACACTTTTAACGACCGGTACTTGCAAGTACTTTTGGTCCTCATCAAACTGCGGGCTTTTCCCGTATTGCTTTTTTACGCAATGGAGTGGAAAATATAATGTGCGTTCTGCTTGTTGTGATTATATGCCCGGCGATCTTCTAAAGCTAACAGCGATTGGAAAAAGTGGCAATAAAATCGGAAACTCATCGATGCACATCAACGGCGGCATAGTTAGTGGTTGCGACTCTCAATTTTTGAAAATCGCTTCATTTGTTTTCAACATTAGGAGTTTTGTATAATTTGTATGTGGCTGTATATAACACTATGATTTATATTATCATGAAAAATAAGATTTTTTCCCAAAAAAAAACTAACAAACAATAACACAAAACTGGCAATTAAATCGGAAGCTCATCGATGCACATCGACGGCGACCTATTTAGCGTCGGCGATTTGTTTACAAAGTCATCGTCATGCTTCTCGGCGCACTTAACCATTTGTGGCGAGTTGTTCCTGATTATATGCTGAGAAGCGGGGCGCTGCTCGGACACACGCTAGTAGCGCTAGTAGCGCTTTCGTTCTCCATGGCAACCAGGCGTCAGCCAATCAAAAGCCAGAAAGGGAATACGTTCTGGCTTTTTCAATTCAAGCTTCGTTAATGACGTCACTGGTGCCATTCTTGTGTAGCATTGCAAAATATATCTGATTTTGAGTTGAAAGCTAATTAAAGACTTATTCAAAGTATTTTTTTTAGTTTGAATTTTCTTGTTTATCATTATTAAAGGTATTTTATCACTGTATTTCATAGTAGTCGACACTTCAGAAACTTATGAAGTAATAATATTGTATCCAATATGCATTTCCCTCGCCTTTTGCTACTGTGGCGCAGTGCCGAGTGCTTTGCGAATACTTACTTGCCTGGGGTTCAAATAATTCCGCCCTTATTTCATTCGAGTTGGTATAGTTTGCATGTTGTTGTTATTCATGACTTATACTGATAGTCAGTCATGGATCACGGATGCTTCACGGATTGCTTCACGGATCAGTTTGATCGGAAACGTCACAGAGCCTTCAAAAATGCCGCACTCGATGTAAACAATGGTAGGGAAGGACGAATTTGTCAATGACCTTCATGAAGTACACAACGTACTTGTTTTGTATTTTTTCCAAACTTACAACTTTGAATTTGGGAATCATTTTATTTAATTCTTAAATTTGAATAAAATAATTTTAAAACCATAACGGTAGTCTAAGAAATTGTTGCTAACAAAATCAAAATGTCATTATTTCCCTTTAAGATATTGGGAGTTAGAAGATCAATTGCGTTTTTTGATTACATATGTGTTGGCTGTGGCGTCCGGGGGCGGGGCGGGGCGGGGCGGGGCGGGGCGGGGCGGGGCGGGACGGGGTGGGGTGGGGTGGGGCGGGGCGGGGCGGGGCGGGGCGGGGCGGGGCGGGGCGGGGCGGGGCGGGGGCGGGGGAGGGGGAGGGGGCGGGGACGGGGACGGGGGCGGGGGCGAGGGGGGGGGGGCTATCTACACTCTACAGTGGCATCCGGCACGCTGCCCGGCCCGGGTGGCGGACTCCCGGCCGTGCAGCGAGAGGCGACGCTGCCGGCGGCCAGCAGTGGTGCCGCCGGCCCCACAGCGCCGACCGCTGACCCGCGTCAGTCAGCCGTCCGGCCACCGCCACACGGCACACGGCACGAAAAAAAACGTTTGCAATATTTTAAATATCACTTCATGCGAGTCAGCCCTGGCTCCTGAGCTAGACAGTCACACCTCAGACCACTTCACAATCTCGCAGTGGCCTGAAACACGTCCGAGCGGCGGGCGGTGTGGTGGGGCGGGGAAGAGTGGGGCGGGTGACACGGCCCTTGACCGGTCACCCTCCCGGACCGGACCGGACCGGACCGGACCGGATTAGCTGTAGGACTGCGAGTGGGCTGGGGCCCTCAAACTATTGTGGTTAGTTCGGTGGAGCGCCGCACGCCGTGGATAGTTACTTCCAAGAAATCCTGTAAGTTTGGACCCGATAGGTTGCCAGCAGTGACACTCCCGTAGGACCTTGTCCTCGACGTGACACACGAAGGCGTGGCAAACAACACGCCCAGGGGGAACACATGGCCACACCGTCAGTTTGGCAGTACATTTTCACTGACCTGACGGGCACCGGAACGGAGCTTTCATAGTACACGGGCGTCGCAGAGCCTCAACAATGCTTCTAGGTAGCTTCGGCGCCACGGCAAGCGTCGCGTAGCCGTCACAGAGACAATCTTCATCCGAGACACATCACCAATAATAAACACTCGAGCAAAGACTGTGACTAATATTCTCCTTTTTGACATGCAAAGGAATTTACATATTTGATCAAATGTGTAAAAAAATCAGACGTTCAACGTGTCTAACATATTTTCACATTTTATCCGGCAACTGACATCTAACAATGTGCAATCAATGATGTTATGTGAACCGTATCATTCTGCAGAATAGTGGTGACATTTTCGGAACAGTGTGCCTAATGTGTAAAATGTATTTGACTGTTTCGTGATACTCCGTGCGGCATCAATGTGTGTATTTACTAAAGATGAACAATTTATAAATTACCTTGTTTCCATGGTCAGTCTACTAACTCGAATTAGCTAATTCGAATTAAACCCCGCCGTTAATTATATTTAAGTACGCGTTTCCACGGGCGCTGCGGTGTTAATTATAATTAAGTAATTATAATTGAGCGGGCGCTAATTCACTTTTTGCTGAATTAGTGGAGGCATACCTTGCGCAACTCTTACATAAGATGTGTGCGTTGAAAACAGGCCAAATATCTTGTACCTATAACTTGTAAACTCTCTCTTGGACACCATTCACCAGCCTATTTCTAACCGTTATTAACTACTCATTGCAAGGATTACTGAATACAATAGCAATGCCGAACTTACCTGTTTTGGCCTGTATTTGTTCCCGTCAATAAGACTGTATAGGTGTGCGAAGATCGTGAGCAGCTTCAAGGAAAGCCTTGGAGTGATCAGCTGTCCAGTTAACGGATCTGTTCCTCGACCCTTGTGACATATTTTTTCCAGCCGATATATGCCAGAGCGCTGTTCGGCACACGCTGCTAGCGCTTTTCGCTAGCTGACGTCACAATTACGTCACGGAAACAGACGCAGCAGGAAATAGACAGAACTCACAGAAGCACTTCCAGACTCTGCTTCAGGGACATATCACATCTGTTTGTTTCATTTCAGTTTGATTTGTCTCATGCGCCACTATTGAAACACATCCGCTAGCGCTTTCTGCGATTTTCCACTATCAGAAATAGCCTCTCCGTAGGCTCCACAGTTCCTATCGTGACTTATTCCCTTTCTGGCTTTTCATTGGCTGACGCCTGGTTGCCATGGAGAACGAAAGCGCTACTAGCGCTACTAGCGGCCGCTAGCGTGCGTCCACCAAACAGCGCTCCCGACGTGCTCATTTCTTTAAAGAATACTTTCTCAACTCAAATAGCTTGGCACCAATATTCCGATTTTAAGGAGATTTTATTTAAAAAAACACGTTGACTCCAGTATAATACCTATTCAACAGCCTTACGAAACATGCTGTTTTAGCTCGTTCAATGATATTTTATGGAGCTTCATGGCTCGTCTTCATAGCTCAGACATCTTTAACTGGCGGTCAGACGGTAAAATACACAAACACCGAAGCACTTAATTCAAATAAGCACGCTAATTCAGCGCGGAAAATGGTCTTAATTCGAATTAGCTAATTCGAATCAAAAGTTTAAGAAAGTTACTGTTTCCATGGGCAGATCATTATAATTAAAACCTCAATTATAATTAGCGGCTTAATTATAATTAAGTTGAGGCCCATGGAAACGAGGTATTCACATCCAATCAGCTTCGTCACCGCCAACACAAACACCGGCACCCAGCCTCGACTTGCCGCCATCGCGCCGGCGCCAGGTCCCAGCCGATCTCCTGTCCGGGTCACGACAGCGCCTCTGCCCGCCTACTGGTCTTGCGACTGTCAGGGGACACCCACACACAGGGGACCGAGGATCTCCTACCCGGGTAACGACAGCGCCTCTGCCCGCCTACTGGTCTTGCGACTGTCAGGGGACACCCACACACAGGGGACCGAGGATCTCCTACCCGGGTAACGACAGCGCCTCTGCCCGCCTACTGGTCTTGTGACTGTCAGGGGACATCTACACTCCGTCGGCCGGACGTCGCTATCCTCGTTTCCTGCGCCGGACTCATCCAGAGGCTCCGCTCCAGCGGAACGGATACGCGATAGGGCCACCGCAGGACAAGGAACCGGCTTCCACAATCCCGTCTCAAAACCCTCGTCTGCAACAGGATAGGGCCACCGCAGGACAAGGAACCGGCTTCCACAATCCCGTCTCAAAACCCTCGTCTGCAACAGGATAGGGCCACCGCAGGACAAGGAACCGGCTTCCACAATCCCATCTCAAAACCCTCGTCTGCAACAGGATAGGGCCACCGCAGGACAAGGAACCGGCTTCCACAATCCCATCTCAAACCCCTCGTCTGCAACAGGATAGGGCCACCGCAGGACAAGGAACCGGCTTCCACAATCCCATCTCAAAACCCTCGTCTGCAACAGCACATGTGCATTGTGCATGTTTGCATACAACTTGCATATATTGCACATCGGTGTATCGATGTATCGATATGAATCGATGTATGTTGAGATAATGTACGATGTTTATTTAACACGTGCACATGCGCACAAACACGAATGCAGTATGCACGCGAGTGCGTAATCAGGTGCGCCCGCAGGCAAACGAACGTTTGAAAACAGTTTACAGCAGTGGCGGTTCTTCCATTGAGGCGCATGAGGCAGTGCCTCACCTAAATTAGCCAAACATTAAAGTATTATCTTATTTGCCCCTAAATATTCAATAATTTGAGTAGGGTTATAAGGATGAGTAATAATTTGCGGGGATGAGTAATAATTTGAGTAGGGCTATAAGGAACGAAATATTTAAGACAAAACAATTTTCCAGACAGTTACAACGCGTCTCATTTTCATGTTATTTCAAGATGTTTGTTGGTATCGATAGGCCCAAATCACCCTAGCCATTGAAATTTAGCATTGTTAAAATTTGGGCTGTGAGGTACTGCCTCACGCGTATGTTTTTGGGTAGACCAAGAAGTGACGCCAAGTGACGCTTGCTCCACGCTTGATCCACGTACCTATCATACTTAGGGAGCCATAAATCAGTCAAAAGTATGGATATTGCTTTGCAATTCGGTTTGGGCATCGTCCATACTTGGTTCTCCAATATATCTTCCGGTTTTTTAATAGTTTGCAAATTTTGATTTTGCGGAATTTAAAACGAAAAAGTGTTTCATCACAAAATCAACATTTTCAAATATATTCAAAAATCGGAAGATATATTGGAGAACCAAGTATGGACGATGCCTAAACCGAATTTCAAAGCAATGTCTATATTTTTGACTGACTTATGGGCATGGCTCCCTAAGTATGAAAAGTACGTCGGATGTGGCCTTGTCCTTAGGAAGTCACATGACCCGCGTCCGTCAGCGGGTCCTGTCTCTAGATCACGTGATGTCATCAGCTCGTCTAAAACTGAAGAAAATATACATCATAATCAACTAGTCCGGTGAAACCAGCTCCACTAGCGGACCCTCAATCATGAATGGCCAAAATAAGTTGGTTTGAGGCAGACTGATTGATTGATTCAACTTCTTTGGAACGATTCAATCATGATTCATTTTGGAATCTAAATGATTCAAATCACCGTTCGATTTCCCGGCGAAAATTTTGAGAATTGATTCTTTCCGATTCAAAGAATCAAAACAAATATTTCAACCGATTCACGTTTGATTCAACATTTAAATATATGTGATGAATTTATGTGAAATCCATAAAAATCGCAACATCGTTGTTATGATCCCCGTTCCCCGTTCTGTATATATGATTATTAAAACATTGTTACAGCAATACTATTTCAGTATAAATGAATGTAGCCACTGGGACTGCATGTATTTGCACAATTGACCAGTGTACTTGAATCGTTAAGAATCGTTATTTTTTTTATTCAATCGGCCTTGATTTGATGCGGGGTTTGATTCAATCATGATTCATGAATCAAAAGATCTGGTGGTGAATCAATTATTGTTTTATTCAAGGAATTTTGATTGAACGATTCCAATCGATTCAATCATTGTCGAATCAATAACCAGTCTGGTTTGAGGGAGGGCAAACATAATAAATAACAACAAAGTTGATCGTTAGCAAGTCGCCAACACAACTCCTAACATTCATTACGTTGTGCTTGCTTGCGCGATACGAAGTCGTTTTAAGCAATATCCCTTCATGGAAGCTGTTTAGATTTGCATGGAAAACATCCATTTTTGGCCGATTCCAGTCACTTGAGCCATGGCTACGATAGCCCCTTGGACCCGCCCCTGTCTCTTTGTCATATGATTTGCACTTTACAGGTTATCGATCAGCTCAAATATGTGCTCAAATGTGAATATTGTTTCGATGATGTCGCGTTCAAGCGCAGTAGCCCTGCGTCATGTCGTTTTTTTGGGGGTCACGCGTTTGAGAGTTGTTCTTATCTTGCGCCCCACTTATGGAAGTAAACCTTACTATCGGACCGTCAAGAGAGTCCGCAGGTGTGTTGATGTTGTCAACAACCAATTTGTGAACAGAACGTGGGAGTGTTTCGCTTTGTGCCAACATCACCTAGCGTCGTTTTAACAAGAGATTGGTGGATGGAACGTGGGAAGTGTTTTGGTTTGTGCAAGCGTCACTTCGCGTCGTTCCCACTCAGTGTTGGATTTTTCTTTCCATGACCTGACCCGGAGAGTAAAAATCCATAGCTGGAGAGTAGCTGGAGCTGGAGAGTGGAGAGTAAAATTGTCTTGTTAGGAAAATCAATATTTACATTTTTGAGGGGGAAACATACTTGGAAAGAAAAAAATCCTGATTTGTAATAGATATTAAATCCTTGTGAGGAAAATGCAATTTTATTTTAACTTCAATGTCGTTGGTAAGATCAGGTGAAAAGAGAGAAATTGTGCAGAAAAATGAAGAGAGCAAAATTCTTTGGACTCAAAAAGTCCAGAAAATGGCCAAAATTCCAAGGCTGTTCTCACTGGTCACTCCCTCCCCCCCCCCCCCCCCTGAGAGTGGGGGGCCGCATCCCCCCCCCCCTTTCGAAGGAATGGCCCCCTCCCATCAGATTATTGCCATATCTCTCTGGGATGCCTCATCAGGTTATCAGCTGGCAGCGTTTGACACGCTGTGTGATGTGCTTGTAAACCCTAACACTGGACCAGAAAAGCCACAATGTGGAGATCATAACAATACGTGATGATGACCGGCGCCGCCCCCCCCCCCCCCCCCATCCTCCCCTCAGACCGTGTGGGGCGCGTCAGCTACGCTGTACTCTGGCTACCGTCCCGCTTCAAACACCTGCACATCTACCTGGCCGTGATACTCTGCGCATGCGTGGTACTGGTGGCCTACTTCTGCTGCCGGAGGCCCGACCGACCGCGAAGCAGAATCAGAGGCAAGATGGCCGGCGTCTGATGCGGCCACCATCTTGTTTTATTGACAACGCCGCCATCTTGTTGTTTTTTAATCAACGATGTCTTTATCTTGCCGTCGCCAGTATGGCGAATGTTGTTTGTTAGTGACAATTAATGGTAACCGGTTTAAATGTCGGGTGTTTTAATCAATATTATTGTTAAGTGAAGGGGATTTTCATGATGGTGCATCATCGTTTTCGAATATCCTGATGATTCGTTAGTAAAGGTTAGGTTGGCGTATTGTCAACTTGCTGACTATGTGTGTGTATAGGTATGAATGACATCGTTGTTGTTTGAAGTCCATGTCTGTGTTGAACTGTAGCCTGGTTATACTCAGACTACAATTAGCCGGCAGTAGTCGGCAAGCTGGCGCAGTGTATGATCTCTACTTCCTATGTCAGTGATCGATTCATTGGTTCGATTCATTGGTGAGCCCCCTGTATAAAGTGCAGGGGCGCAGCCAGACCTTCAGAAGGGGGGGGGGCAGTCATGGTGGGCCCCTGGGAAAGAGCCCCCCCCCCCCACAAAAAAAAACTCTGGATTGAAAAACTCGTTCGGCCACATATTTTTTTAGGCCAACTTTTTTCTTCTTCAACTTTTCATGAGGGCTGGACATGCCCAAGAGGCCCCCTGGGTTGGCTTCGAAAGCCCTTCAGTGTCGAGGGCCCTTGACATGCACCAGAGTGACCCCTCGCCTGGTTTGAGGGCTCCTCTGTGGCCTTTTTGAAAGCCATTTAGCTAGTGCAAATGGTATCTGGGCCAATCTCAGTGGGGCCTCCTGTGACCCGTAAGGGGGGGGGGGCAATCCCCCCCCCCCTGGCTGCGCCCCTGTATAAAGTGTGGTATGGCCGTCATACCTTATAATATGGGAAGCGTTCCTGTCGGCAAATCGCCGTTGTTGTGCTGTTGTCAAACCCAAACAAAACACTGGCAGTGCCAACGATATCAATTGAACACATTGAGACATGCCACAGCCACCGGGCAAGGCGGCGCGGTATGATGGCCACTTTTGTCATATTGTCTAGGCAGATCCTACTTGGAAGTTGTGAAGGTTGTTCAGTTTTACGGTTAGACGGACTCTGCTGTTGTAATTGCCGAGCGGGCGCGAAGCGCCCATGAGGTTTCTCGTCAACTTACTAGACAAATTTACATTTGACCCGGCCCGAACCGGCCCGACACGGCCGTACAGACGCTTTTCGGAAGCCTAACAACTTTACAATCACTGCTCCGATTGAGATCGGGTTTTCACCATTGGATAGGACCATCAAATCATTTTTGTTTTTGTATGGTGCGTTCAGATAGGGGTGGTACCACAGCGCGTGGCACACGCAAACGTCGAAATGAACAAAAATCATTCTTGATATAAAAAATGGCATTATTAATATAAGCCTTCGTTTTTTATACGCTGAAGCATGCAGCGTTCAGGACATACTCCCTTTTGGCGGATTCGAGAAAGGAGATCATGAACAATTTAATAAAACTTAATTTTATGTTGACATACATGGAGGACTAAACGGATTAAAAGGACTATGTGTTACGTAAACGGACTAAAAGGACTATGTGTTACTACCACGTGTGCTCCCGTATCGTTTCATATCTCAAACATGTTTTAGCTTTACCAGAGCGCGCCCGCTCGGTCATCGCCCAAAAAGGCGTTTCACTGGTGTATAGTATATACATTTACATATAGTGTATACCTTGATGTATACCTTGTGTTGCATTCAAGGCTGTTAACAAATGTTCGGTTCGTTCTAAAATCACAGCCACATTCCATGGCTTGCCATCCTTGTGCCCGACATGCTGTTCTTCCTTCTAGGAAATGAATAGTCCCAGTTTCTCTTCGGCTTGTGTCGTTACTCGTCGGTAACGTCTAGCTTAGTAAAGGAATCTTGACGTCTAGCTACTTCTCTGTCCTGTCGGGGGATGAAGAGGTCGTTACTCGTCGGTAACGTCCTGTTTGTATCTGTTTGTACTCGTCGGTAACGTCCTGTTTGTACTTCTCTGTCCTGTCGCGGGGATGAAGAGGTCGTTACTCGTCGGTAACGTCTAGTTCTCTGTCCTACTTCTCTGTCCGGTCGCGTGGATGAAGAGGTTCGCCCATAGCATAGCAATACCAGGTCTAGTCTTTCTATAACGATGAATATCGATACAATCATGTATCTACGATTTGAATGAAGCAATATTGTTATCAGTGTCGTTCGTCAAGCGTTGCAGTTTGTGGTTTTAGGGTGGTTTTAGGGTGGTTTTAGGGTGGTTTTAGGGTGGTTGTAGAGACCAGAGAGTTCAGTGACATATTGGCAAAAGAAGCGCCCGTAGTAGACCATATAACATTATAGGTACGTTTATCAGGCGAAATGTTTCAGTGGTGGGTTGTTCCAGGCACATGGTTTTGAAGCAATATGGCTGACGAGCCTCTGCAAGGCGTTCAAATGCATCCATGCGGTTTGCCCACGCTCATTCGATCATAGTACTGACTATTACCTTTAGTGGCATATAACTATCTTGTCTTTGCGCTCTTATGCCCCAATCATCATCGACTGTTACCTTTCCCACGGTGTCTCTGACACCGTGAATGTGGGTGGAGTAGTTCTGCTGCTGTTGGAGCTTAATTGAATAATGTGGCGCTAGCAAGGTGTGTTTTTAATGACGATTGTAGCGCCACCAAATAGGAGCATGCCTTTGCATTGTTTTTGCTGTAATTTTTAGTTTATTATGTGAGGTGTCTCTGAGCCATAAATGTCTTGGATTATTCATGTTTAATGGTGGACTGGTAATTTTAAAGTTTCGGGAATATATCCCGTTCTGTTGTACGAATTATATGTGAACCTTGTTCATTGTATATTTGGCAAAATAATACGCAATACGTATTCGCTGTGTGCATACATTTGAATGTATCGGTAGCGTAGATTTGTGTCGTAGCGGAGTATAGCGAGGACGCCAATCTCCCTTTGGGCTAGGAAAAATGTGCCGCTTTCTGCCGGTGGCAGAATTACTGAATTACATATTCGGTTCATGCTATGTATTGTTAAGCGCCGTAACAATGGCCTGTATTATTGTAATTTGGGACGTCTGTAAACTACGACAAACTACGACAGGCCTGTATTATTGTAATTTGTGACGTCTGTAAACTTCGACAGGCGCTGTAGTCAAGTTGTGCGTTATTGTTTAGCACGTGCACCGTTGACCAGAGATGCCCTGATTGTTACGATGTGTAGAGTGTGAGTTTACGAGCCGTCCTCAGGAGATGTACCGCACGTATGTTACGTTGTGTTGTGTCCATGTTACAGAAGTTGGTGCGTTCGTCGTGTTGAAGGCCGTAGTGCTGCGTCATGGAAGGTATCTGATTTGTGCAGCCGCTCGTGTTGAAGGCCGTAGAGCTGCGTCATGGAAGGTATCGGATTTGTGCAGGCGCTATCCGTCGCAATACGTTGGTGTGTACTGTGTGATTGTCTGTGCTCTTCCAATAAAGTTTCAGGGTGGCGAGAACGATGCTTATGAAGGCGGATGGAGGTAATAGTGATCTTCTTTAGTACGAACATTCGATGGTTATGCTTGTACTGGTTCTTGACAATGTGCTTTTGCTTCAGGTTTAAGGACTTAACACCAAGAGTGCAGCGTCAAATGAGATGGTGAAGCGAGGTGACGATTGTCTTAATGACTATTAGGTTAGATTAACGTCTCATTGTATGCAAACAGCTACGCCATTTCAAACCAGCTTTGTGCCGGCGTGAGAGCATGACCTATCTGGCGGCGTATTTGCCATGTGGCGGCGTATTTGCCATTTGGCGCCGTATTTGCCATTTGGCGCCGTATTTGCCAATGCGATAACTTCCCAACGCACTCGAGACACAAAGCCCAATGCGATAACTTCCCAACGCACTCGAGACACAAAGCCTCGATTGTGCGAACCGACGACCACTATCGGCCACTGGCCGGCCGACGACGAGCGATAGGAAAGGTCACTGACAGGTCAACACTCAACAGTCCGCCATGGGTCGCCTGTAAAGCAGGCAAAACAACAACCGTCCTTCGAGGTTGGGATAGTTGTTTTCTCGAGAGTTGGGTGGGTGTTCGGGATACT
Organism: Chirona hameri; assembly: GCA_036785665.1. Lineage (NCBI taxonomy): Eukaryota > Metazoa > Arthropoda > Thecostraca > Balanomorpha > Balanidae > Chirona > Chirona hameri. The sequence continues at coordinate 134,255 of JAXIVJ010001387.1, forward strand.
GAGCCCTCTGAAAGCGAGTTATTCGCCAGTGAATAGAGGCAGTAGTTGTGACCTGCGTGCATATTGTTTATTGAATACGTGGTAATGTTTTGTATAAGCAGATTATCAAATTACAAGAATTGTACATAAATATAACCATTTTAATTGAGTTCTAAACAGACTTGTATACGATTCAACCCTGATTGAGTCGCGATTCATGAATCGAGCAGTATTTGCGACTCAAACTGATTGGTCGGGTTCGCGACTCAATCAACAAACATTTTAAGCTCAAAAGAAACCTCCAAATTCCAAAACTTCAAGTTTTCAACCATGTAGATAATATCCATCAACAATTTCAGCATATAAATACAGATACTATCATACATATCATCAAAATATATAATATATAATACCATCGAATAATAATATATAATATAAGATAAATATATAATATATATATATATATATATATATATATATATATATATATATATATATATATATATATATATATATATATATATATATATCATATACTATCAAATCACGTCTCAGTTCTAAGTTGCAAATGTAGTAAATTAGTCATTGTGATTGACTCATAGTGATTGATACCATAGAGTTGTGATTGAGTCATATGATTCAAAATGATTGAGTCGGGACTGGTATGGCTCAAGGTCATTTTAAATCGATTGAGCCGAAAGCTCTGGCTCAGTCCTTGATTGAATCGAATGCAAAAAAAATGAAGGTCCGATTGAGTCGTGATTGAATCAACTAATGTTGATTGTGAGTTGTGATTGAATCGTTCGAAAACTAAATTTAATCGTATACAAGTCTGGTTCTAAACAAGAAAAACGAAAATATGAATAAACAGAAAATGATGTAGAGGAGAACACGAATAGTCGTCGGACTTTTCAACTCCGGTTAAGTGATCTATTCTCACGTGATCTTTTCATTTGATGGTGCCGGTGAATTTATCAATCCTCCGATGTTGTGCAGTAAAGTCATAAAAGATTACTGCATGAGTAACAAGATCACGATGCGTTTCACATCCAACAGTCAATCCACTCATTATATTTGTATGTACATCGCATACACATTCGGGACAAATTACGAGAGGAATCAGGTCCGATAACTGCTCTATCACACAGATTCAAAACATCACAGACATCACACAACACAAGACTCAAATATGTATCACTTCTTATGCCGTACAAAGGTAAAACGCAAACAAAACAACGCCCGTTACACATATCGCATCACATCTCACCCAACCCACACACCCTCCCACCAACTTCACGGCCTGAACCCACCACCGCGCCCCCACTTCCCCTTCCCCTTCTTCCACTTCCCCGCCGACCTCGCAGGACACTCCTCCCCCGCCATCCCCGTATAATCGCCAGAGAACATCAGATCCCCTGGCAGCGGCAGCCCTGGCCAGTCGGTGCGCTGCGCCAGAGCCCAGTAGCGCGACCTCAACAAGTGGGCGGACATCTTGGGCTGCCGCTGCCGCGTCAGCACCCCCTTCCTATTCCCCACCACCCTAGTTGTATCCTGTTTTGTCATAAAGTCCGCAAAGTTCCAAATCATTTCACCGATAAACCACCCCTGCGCGCGCACTGATTCAAAAGCCCTGAAATTTTGAGACATCAGCTGGGCTTGATATTCCTCGGTGAAAACGAAAGTCGGCTGCTGGTGCATCCCCGCCACCGTATCAGCGCCGTACTCGGACTGGACCACCGGCTTGGCGAAGGTCTCGTGCCAGAACTCCAGGAAGTGCTCGGCCTGGAGCGAGATGAGCTCCGCGTGGCCCGTGTCCGAGTACCAGCCGAAGTAGCGGTTCACGAGGATGACATCCAGCAGCGGCGCTATGAGTTCAGTGTTCGGATAGGTGTTGAGGACGGCGGTGACGGGTCTTGTGCCGTCCTGGGTTCTCGCCAGGTCAACGAGTCGTTGGTAATAGGGAACCGCCTCTGGTTGGGATGTTTTTGCCTCGTTGCTAAGCGACCACATTAGCACGGACGGCCGGTTCTTGTCACGTGCGATGAGTCCCGACAGCGCCTCCGTGTGCGCGGTGAGCAGGCGGTCGTCACCGGCGGTGTTGGAATAGTCTAGCGACACTGCAGGCGTCTCGTCGATGACCATGATGCCTCGTGCGTCCGCAGCGTCCATGATCTCCTCCGCGTACGGGTAGTGGGACGTGCGGAAGCAGTTGGCGCCCAGCCACTCGATCAAGTTGAAATCCTTCACGACTAGCGGGAGATCGAGACCCTTGCCGCGGATGTCGCTGTCCTCGTGCTTGCCGAAGCCGCGGATGTACACCGGCCTGCCGTTGACGGCTAGAGAGGTGGCGTTCCACGTGATCTCTCTCACACCGAATTTCTGTCGAAAGATATCCCGCGCGCCAGAGGCGGCGTTCAGCTCGATGACGAGAGTGTACTGCAAGCCAGGCGAGGGGTCCATCAGGTACGGCCACCAGAGATCCGGCTCGGCGACGACCAGAGCGCCATCGGCGCCGGTGGCTGTCCCCACGGCCTTCCCGCTCGGCGACATCAGCGTTACGTTGATGGTGACGTCGTCCTGGCCGAGGATCGTCGCTGCCGTGACGCTGTAGGTGACTGTGGCGGAGCCGTCTGCGGAGAGGGACGACGTCACCACCACGTCCTCGACGAAGGTGTCCGATGTCGTGTACAGCAACGCCGGCCGGTGGATGCCCGCGTAGTTGAAAAAGTCAAAGTCATACTCGAGCGTCTCGTAGCCGGCCGGGTAGATGTAGCTCGAGCTGTTGCTCTTGCGCACGGTCCTGCCCTGCGGCACGGTGACGTCCGTGAGCGTGTTGTTGACGGCGATGACGAACAGGTTCGGCTGACCCGGCTTCAGCAGGTGGGAGACATCGGCCGCAAACGGGAGATGTCCTCCCGAATGCGACGCCGCCTGGACTCCATTCACGTACACCACGGCAGAGTAGTGGGCACTGCCGACCCGCAGCACAGCCCTGCGACCGTCCCAGCCACGTGGAACCCACGCTTCGCGCCAGTACCACGCCCAGCCGATGTGGTCCCGCACTGCCGCGTCCTCGGTGATGTCGTTGTAGCTGGCAGGCACCGGCATGTCCATGACCTCGCCGTCGCCGTCGGAGGAGGTAGGCATTGCAGCGTACCACTTCTCGCGGAAGCCCTTCTCGGGGTCATCGGTGGGGACGAGTCGGAACTTCCACACGCCGTCCAGAGAGCGGACTTCTCTCCGCTCGGAGTCTTGCGGAGCCAGACCGGCGAAGGCGGGGGTGTCGCCACTGCGGCGCAGAGCCGGGCTCGCCTGGAGGACACCGGCGGAGCCTAGCAGTGTCAGAAGCACAAGGGACCGCATCGCGGGGCGCGGCGGGACGCGGCGAGGCGGCACGAGGCGGCTCGGCGCGGCACGGCGCGGAGCGGGAGCGAGCACGACCGTAGCTGAGCGGGCCGGCCGAGGGAATGCGATACGAGCCTGCGCCGGCGGGCAGGATTAGGTGTTGGAGGGGCGGCCGCTGATAGGGCGGGCACGCGACAACAGAGGGCAAGGGTCACGCCACTAGAGTTTACACTTTAAAGCAGGGCGCGGCGGTGGATTCATGCCGTATCACATATGGCATATAATCTTGTTTCAAACTTAAAACCAATACACATATTGACAATTAAAATATGGTGGTAAAGTGAATATCTTCACGGTGAATGAATCCAGCATATTACGTTCTTTTTTCTTCATCTCAACCGGACAACGTCGTTCTTTGAGATCTTGTGTTTATCTCAAGTGACATTTAAGGCGGCCGCACACTGGGCCATTCAGCGCGCGATATCACTGCGAGATTCCGCGGTTCCGCGGTGTTCAGCACAGAAAAAGCTCGTCCGGACCAGCTTTTTTGCGACATTTCGCCAGCGGACACGCGCTGAATGGCGCAGTGTGCACTGTGCAGCCCGCTTTGGGGTTGTTAAAACGCGTCGCTTATTCCGGATCATCTCATGGTAGCCATTCAAGCCAAAATGTCGAAAATTATGGTGCTCGAACTGAAGTCAAAGTACCTATGTAGCAATCTCGTATAATAAATGAAAGCCCTGGGCAATATTTCCATTTTAAAACACATGAGAAAGTTCGACACAGCCGATCGCCAGTAGCACATCAAATACTGGTTGTCTGTTGTTGCAGGGGGCGGGGGGGGGTATATCCAGGTATATCCAGGTGGCTCTAGAAGGAGCGGTCACGGTTCGTTGGAAGGGTTCGGAGGGCTCAAACTACGGGAGATGCACCATTGGAAAGCTGAGCACACGCGGAATTCAGCGATGTGAATTTTTCAAAAATCTGTCGAGGGCCTTTTTTTTAATCGACATTTTGTCCGAATTCGCGCCCCTTGCGTTAGGCCAAGGCTATCGCGTATGGTATGTCGAAAATGACCAATGGCATGTCTACCGATTCGTCGTGCTCTGCACGACAAGGTCTCATAGAATGCAAAGCCATTAGATGGTTTGGTTGGTTGCACGGCTGCATCAAAGCCAAGCGCTCCCGGTCTCGGCACTACGGCGCACTCCCACCCGCGCCTCACACGCAGAATCGACCCTCGCGACACGCGAGTTGAGCACTGCGCGCCGCCGACCCGGCTTACGGAGCGGACCCTCAGCCATTCACGGAGAAACGGTGCATCGCATGTTGAAAACCGCATCGCATGTTCAGCTCTGTCCACTAGCTCAGCTATTCAACGAGATCGTGACAAATTTCCAGCCACCTCCGATCGCTGCAAATGGTACTTTTAGACAATTGTATGCACCATATTTGCCAAACGTAGCCTCTGACCGCCTGACCGGGACTGGGAGCCGGCCCGGCTCGACCAATTTCGAGGCTGTACAGTCTCTCTTGAAAGTATCTGTGCACTGCGATGGGGGCGCACCCGGCCCGACCACGGTTGGGTGGAAAAGTTTGAGAGTCACTGAGTGTCTGACCCAACCAGGGATCGTGGAACACGAGGGGAGCCGAGCAAGCTGTCAAGGAGGTTCCGAGAATCGCATGCCCCGGGCCCCGGTACTGTGCTGATGCACGATTATCTACTGTGCTCGACAGATCGCTTGGGACCCCAGTATTCGGCTAATTCTTTTAACCCACGCAATGCAAGGGGGGGGGGGTGATTTCCGCCCCCTCAGGTTTTCTCAGATAGCGTTTTGCACACCTGTTAGGACATCAATTGCGCACACTTTAAAACAAAAAATGACCTCTGGTCATCTCAGGTCAGTTCACCAGACCAGGTCAAGTGATCCCACCTCCAAAAACGTTTGCAGTTGTGCCAAAGCCAGAGTTTCTCACCGATCAGTTTGAAACTGACAGGGTGTTATGAGGGCATAAGTACTTACAATTCCTTTATCTCGGAATTTTGATATTGGTGACCTAAGGTCTAGTCAATTTCGTGACCTCTCCATAATAAGTCAATGGGGAAATATTAAAATGCTTCCTATTTCAAGGATATGCATGATATTAGTCCAATTGCTTCTGGATCATGTTATTATAGGATTTTCTTGATGATCCAAGTGTAAGTTTTGTTCAGTGACCCCTATGGGGTCATTTGAGGTCATTCAAGTTCACCATCACTTGTTTGTCAAAAACTCGCGGCATAATGAAGATAGAGAAGAAAAACCGACATAAATGTGTTTGTCTCGTCGAGACACGTCCCTCTATATGCAACATGACCTACTTGGGTCTTGACCTCAGGTCAAGTTCACGTGACCTGTGGTCATTTTTTTTTTAGTTGACCGAACAAGGTCACCATGTATAACATTCGAAGTGCCTTGACGAGACAAACACAATGGAGTAAACAGTTTTCCGTTAGCTTCATTAGGTTACAAGTTATTAGCGAAAAACAGTTTGGCAAAAAAAAAACATTCTACCTTTTTTTATCTCTTGGAGTCTCAAATATTGACCCAAGATCAAATTTGAGGCAAGATTGTCAATTGAAAATTGCAATGGCTGGCGATCGCTTTTTGCCGTTT
>JAXIVJ010001388.1:0-32500 GCA_036785665.1 Chirona hameri
GTTGCTGATGATGTTGCTGATGATGTTGCTGATGATGTTGATGATGATGTGATGATGATGTTGATGATGATGTTGATGATGATGTTGATGATGATGTTGCTGATGATGTTGCTGATGATGTTGCTGATGATGTTGCTGATGATGTTGCTGATGATGTTGCTGTGATGTTGCTGATGATGTTGCTGATGTTGCTGATGATGACGTGAGACGGTGTCGGTTATGCCCGGAGGCGGTGTTGTATGCCCGGAGGCGGTGTTGTATGCCGGAGGCGGTGTGTATGCCCGGAGCGGTGTTGTATGCCCGGAGGCGGTGTTGTATGCCCTGAGGCGGTCTGGTATGCCCGGAGGCGGTGTGGTATGCCCGGAGGCGGTGCAGTATGCCCGGAGGCGGTGTTGTATGCCCGGAGGCGGTGTTGTATGCCCGGAGGCGGTGTAGTATGCCCGGAGGCGGTGTTGTATGCCCGGAGGCGGTGTGGTATGCCCGGAGGCGGTACAACACCGCCTCCAGGCATGATGATGATAATGATGATGATGATGATGATGATGATGATGATGATGATGATGATGATGATGATGATGATGATGATGATGATGATGATGATGATGATGATGATGATGATGATGATGATGATGATGATGATGATGATGATGATGATGATGATGATGATGATGATGATGATGATGATGTTGCTGATGATGATGTTGCTGATGATGATGTTGCTGATGATGATGTTGTTGATGATGTTGCTGATGATGTTGCTGATGATGTTGCTGATGATGTTGCTGATGATGTTGATGATGATGTTGATGATGATGTTGATGATGATGTTGATGATGATGTTGATGATGATGTTGCTGATGATGTTGCTGATGATGTTGCTGATGATGTTGCTGATGATGTTGCTGATGATGTTGCTGGTGATGTTGCTGATGATGTTGCTGATGATGTTGCTGATGATGACGTGAGACGGTGTGGTATGCCCGGAGGCGGTGTTGTATGCCCGGAGGCGGTGTTGTATGCCCGGAGGCGGTGTGGTATGCCCGGAGGCGGTGTTGTATGCCCGGAGGCGGTGTTGTATGCCCGGAGGCGGTGTGGTATGCCCGGAGGCGGTGTTGTATGCCCGGAGGCGGTGTTGTATGCCCTGAGGCGGTCTGGTATGCCCGGAGGCGGTGTAGTATGCCCGGAGGCGGTGTTGTATGCCCGGAGGCGGTGTTGTATGCCCGGAGGCGGAGCAGTATGCCCGGAGGCGGTGTTGTATGCCCGGAGGCGGTGTGGTATGCCCGGAGGCGGTGTAGTATACCCGGAGGCGGTGTTGTATGCCCGGAGGCGGTGTGGTATGCCCGAAGGCGGTGTAGTATGCCCGGAGGCGGTGTTGTATGCCCGGAGGCGGTGTGGTATGCCCGGAGGCGGTACAACACCGCCTCCGGGCATGATGATGATAATGATGATGATGATGATGATGATGATGATGATGATGATGATGATGATGATGATGATGATGATGATGATGATGATGATGATGATGATGATGATGATGATGATGATGATGATGATGATGATGATGATGATGATGATGATGATGATGATGATGTTGCTGATGATGATGTTGCTGATGATTATGTTGCTGATGATGATGTTTTTGATGATGTTGCTGATGATGTTGCTGATGATGTTGCTGATGATGTTCCTGATGATGTTGATGATGATGTTGATGATGATGTTGATGATGATGTTGATGATGATGTTGATGATGATGTTGCTGATGATGTTGCTGATGATGTTGCTGATGATGTTGCTGATGATGTTGCTGATGATGTTGCTGGTGATGTTGCTGATGATGTTGCTGATGATGTTGCTGATGATGACGTGAGACGGTGTGGTATGCCCGGAGGCGGTGTTGTATGCCCGGAGGCGGTGTTGTATGCCCGGAGGCGGTGTGGTATGCCCGGAGGCGGTGTTGTATGCCCGGAGGCGGTGTTGTATGCCCGGAGGCGGTGTGGTATGCCCGGAGGCGGTGTTGTATGCCCGGAGGCGGTGTTGTATGCCCTGAGGCGGTCTGGTATGCCCGGAGGCGGTGTAGTATGCCCGGAGGCGGTGTTGTATGCCCGGAGGCGGTGTGGTATGCCCGGAGGCGGTGCAGTATGCCCGGAGGCGGTGTTGTATGCCCGGAGGCGGTGTGGTATGCCCGGAGGCGGTGTAGTATGCCCGGAGGCGGTGTTGTATGCCCGGAGGCGGTGTGGTATGCCCGGAGGCGGTGTAGTATGCCCGGAGGCGGTGTTGTATGCCCGGAGGCGGTGTGGTATGCCCGGAGGCGGTACAACACCGCCTCCGGGCATGATGATGATAATGATGATGATGATGATGATGATGATGATGATGATGATGATGATGATGATGATGATGATGATGATGATGATGATGATGATGATGATGATGATGATGATGATGATGATGATGATGATGATGATGATGATGATGATGATGATGATGATGATGATGATGATGATGATGATGATGATGATGATGATGATGATGATGATGATGATGATGATGATGATGATGATGATGATGATGATGATGATGATGATGATGATGATGATGATGATGATGATGATGATGATGATGATGATGATGATGATGATGATGATGATGATGATGATGATGATGATGATGATGTTGCTGATGATGATGTTGCTGATGATGATGTTGCTGATGATGATGTTGTTGATGATGTTGCTGATGATGTTGCTGATGATGTTGCTGATGATGTTGCTGATGATGTTGATGATGATGTTGATGATGATGTTGATGATGATGTTGATGATGATGTTGATGATGATGTTGCTGATGATGTTGCTGATGATGTTGCTGATGATGTTGCTGATGATGTTGCTGATGATGTTGCTGGTGATGTTGCTGATGATGTTGCTGATGATGTTGCTGATGATGACGTGAGACGGTGTGGTATGCCCGGAGGCGGTGTTGTATGCCTGGAGGCGGTGTTGTATGCCCGGAGGCGGTGTGGTATGCCCGGAGGCGGTGTTGTATGCCCGGAGGCGGTGTTGTATGCCCTGAGGCGGTCTGGTATGCCCGGAGGCGGTGTAGTATGCCCGGAGGCGGTGTTGTATGCCCGGAGGCGGTGTGGTATGCCCGGAGGCGGTGCAGTATGCCCGGAGGCGGTGTTGTATGCCCGGAGGCGGTGTTGTATGCCCGGAGGCGGTGTAGTATGCCCGGAGGCGGTGTTGTATGCCCGGAGGCGGTGTGGTATGCCCGGAAGCGGTGTAGTATGCCCGGAGGCGGTGTTGTATGCCCGGAGGCGGTGTGGTATGCCCGGAGGCGGTACAACACCGCCTCCAGGCATGATGATGATAATGATGATGATGATGATGATGATGATGATGATGATGATGATGATGATGATGATGATGATGATGATGATGATGATGATGATGATGATGATGATGATGATGATGATGATGATGATGATGATGATGATGATGATGATGATGATGATGATGATGATGATGATGATGATGATGATGATGATGATGATGATGATGATGATGATGATGATGTTGCTGATGATGATGTTGCTGATGATGATGTTGCTGATGATGATGTTGTTGATGATGTTGCTGATGATGTTGCTGATGATGTTGCTGATGATGTTGCTGATGATGTTGCTGATGATGTTGATGATGATGTTGATGATGATGTTGATGATGATGTTGATGATGATGTTGATGATGATGTTGCTGATGATGTTGCTGATGATGTTGCTGATGATGTTGCTGATGATGTTGCTGATGATGTTGCTGGTGATGTTGTATGTATGTATGTATGTATGTATTTACATTCATGAGCATCCACAGTTGGCGTGGCGATTACCGCTCAGAGTCTGTGTCAGGTTGGCAGCATACAGGCTAAGTTCAACAAATACACCATCACACGGCACATTCATACTGCTCACAGAGCACTCAGACTCGTCACGTTCGGAATATCGCGTTGGTGGCACGGTACCAATGACAGGCATACACGAACTACGCGGCGAAACTAGGGCAGAGTCACATATACCACGCTCAGATTCTCTGAACAAGTCTGGCTTTGGAGGCGCGAGCAAATCTGGTGGGGGGCAGCTGCACAAGCTCGCGGGGGAGGGTGTTCAGTAACGTCGCGGCACGATATGCAAAACGACGCTTGCCGGTTTCTAATCGGGGCCGAGGGAGATGGAAAAGGTGGTCCTGACGGGTAGATCTCGCTCTGGCATCGGAATTTGATGTAAACATGGATGCCAGAACCTCGGGTTCTCCATGCTGTATGGCCTTGTGGGCGGTGACCAGGGTTTGGAAGTCAGCCATGGTTTTGGGAGTCATCCAGCGGAGTTGGTCACGGAGATCAGAGACGTGGTCGAATTTGCGGCGGCCGAAAATAACTCTAGCTGCGAAATTTAGAATTTTCTGAATCCGATCAAAGTTCTTTTGAGATCCGTTGCCATATACTGTGAGGCAGTATTGGACGCGCGACATGACGAGTGATATTACCAAAATTTTGATGACACCGTCGGGGATGTAATGACGAATTTGGGAGAGACCGATTAGTAGGCCCGTACAGCGGCGGCTGAGGTCCGATACGTGATCGTCCCAGGATAGAGTGCCGTCTAAAACAACACCCAGATTCCCCACCTGCGCACATGGCACTAACTCAGAATCACGGAAAGAGACAGTGAAGTCAGCCATGTTGCGTAAATTTTGACGGCTTCCGAAAACTATTAGTTGAGTTTTGGTGGTGTTAACTTTTAGGGCGTTCGCACGAAACCAGCCATCGAGTGAAGTGAGAGAAACTTCCATGCGCGAGATGAGTCTACTGAGGTTGTTTGGCGGACCACTCAACAACAGTTGGGTGTCATCGGCGTACTGGATGACTGAGGCGTCGTCAGAGCACAAAGAAAGGTCATTAGAGAACACTGTGAAAAGCAGGGGGCCCAGTGCGGAGCCTTGGAACACACCCATAGTATTGGGGAGAGGACGCGACAGTACACGGCTTCCGGACCCGTCCTTCAGGGAGACACTCTGTGTGTGTCCCTGAAGATAGGCAGCAAACCAGGAGATGTCAATGCCGTGCGCTGCTAATTTAGTTACCAATAGTTTGTGGTCTATCACGTCGAAACATTTACTAAGATCGATAAGGCAGAGCATTGAGATTTCCCCCCTGTCGGTGGCGGCGAGGATACGGTCCGTTACAGATAGAAGCGCAGTTTCAGTGGAGTGCCGGGGGCGGAAACCGTGTTGGGTGCAGGCCAGGAGATGATTTTGAGAGAGGTAGTTATAGAGCTGCTGATGGATAACGCGCTCTACAACCTTCATGATGACAGGAACCAATGAGATGGGTCTAAAGTTGGTGGGGTCAGATGGATTGCCAGACTTGAAGATGGGATGAACTATAGAATGCTTCCATTGAGCGGGGATGTCTGATTTCGTGATGCATGTATTGATAATATGCAGGATGATGTCGCCGGTGGCTGGGAAGCCAGTTTTCAGCATGCGGATGCACACACCGTCAGTACCGCAGGCGGCTGAGTTACGCATGCTGAAAACTGTGCAACCGAGTTCCCCAATCGTTATCGCTCTAGGTTTAAAACCGCAGGCACCGACACGAGGGAGGCGGACAACTAACTGAGGTACTGCGGTCTGGTTACGGATTTCAGAGGCGATATTTGGACCAACGGATACGAAAAAAGAATTTAGATCGTCAGCGGGCACGTCTGGTTGGACACACTGGCTGTCCTTTTTGCCGGCCACTACTGTCCGTAAACATTGCCACACTTTGTTCGGACCACGCTCGCTGATCTCCCTTTGAATTTGGATACGTCGGTCGCTTCGCACCGCCGCACGGACGGAACGGTTGAGATCTTTGTAATTTTCCGATGTTCGACCGAATTGCCGCAGCGCAGCGCGGCGCTGGTCCATGGTTTGACGGGTGGCAGACGAGACGGGAGGAGCGGTGGGGTTACGGATAGTCACGTTTTTTAGAGGCGCGTGGTCGTCATAAATGGGTAAAAATAGGGCCAAAAACGCGTTCCACATATCATCAACGGTCCCGGCACTGAACACATCATCCCAATCAGCGGACATCAGGTCGTGGTGGAGGGCCTCGACATCTACTCGGTTAAAAGAGCGGGATTGGATGACGGTAGGGTTTTTACGTTGTTTAGGGACGTCAATTTCTACGTGGACGAATTTATGTGGGCTATAATGACAGTGGTTCACACGACAATCAAGAACGAGCTCCTTATTTTTAGCGATGCAGACGTCTAAGAGTGATCCCGAAGTATAGGTGGGCACATTTACAAGTTGATCCAGAGAGTAGTCAGATAGAAAATCACGGAGATATTGGCCCGCACGAAAACTATGGTCTTTTAGTTGGTCACAGTTCAGGTCACCACAGATGATAAAGGGTACCTTGGGATGGTCGATCAACACTCGCTGTAGCTGATTTTCCAGGTCGGCAAAGTCGGCACGCAGAGAGCCGTCAGTGTGGCGGGGTGGTCGGTAGATGGGGCAGACGATTAACTGGCGGTTGTGATCCAGCTTGAGGAGCGCCCACTGGGACTCCAGCTGGCTGCCAGGGTGCGGAGCGGCGCTTGGCTTCAACGCTACTGAGGTGATGTTGGTTTTCGTAACGATGGCGACCCCACCGTAGCCGCTGCTATCGGGTCGATCAACTCGGCTGATCTTGTAGCCGGGTAAGACGAGCAGTCGGTTTGGGGTGCTTGGGCGCAACCATGTCTCCTGCATCAGGAGAACGTCGTAGTCGTGGCGGCTTAGATCGTCGGACAGCTCCAGTAGCTAGGGCTTCATGCTTTGTATATTCAGGGCGCCGACCAGCAGTCCGGTGTTAGCACGCTGGCCGGAGAGTGGAGTCGCCGCTTCGATGTTTTGTTTGCCACGCCCACGTCTACCCCGGGCGCCGCGGCGCTGGGGGCGGCGGCCGCCGGTGCGCTTCGGCGCGGGCACGCGGGCCGGCGGCGGCGCGGGGGCGCGGGGGGCGGGGCAGTCGGTAGGCGGACGCAGCGGCATAGAAACACCGCTGTGACCTTGGAGCCAGGGTGCCGGCGGCAGCGGCGGCGGGTGCGCGGGCGGTCCGCCGGTTACCCCGTGGGTCACGGGCAGAGCACTCGCGGTCGTCCCTGGGGCTCGGGCGCTCGCCGCTAACGGGCGCCCGGCGGATAGGTTCCACGGGTCGGGTTCAAATTCACAGGTGACGTTAGGTGGGGTTTCGCGACTTGGTCTCGGTGATGCTGGTCTTCGGCGGGTAGTGAAGTGTCTCAGCTGGCCGTCGGCTTCACGATTCCTCACCGGCCTCGGCGGTGGTGCTGGGGCCGGGCAGGCCACGATGGTGAGTACGCGCACCACTGCGAGCAGGACCAGCAGCCGAGCTATGTCCCGATGCATGGTGTATTGTTTGTTGATCAGCTGATGACGAACGCTGATCACTGTCCAGATCGGTATAAACTCACTATATACAGTTTCACCACGCACTCAAAAACATGTTGCTGATGATGTTGCTGATGATGTTGCTGATGATGACGTGAGACGGTGTGGTATGCCCGGAGGCGGTGTGGTATGCCCGGAGGCGGTGTTGTATGCCCGGAGGCGGTGTTGTATGCCCTGAGGCGGTCTGGTATGCCCGGAGGCGGTGTAGTATGCCCGGAGGCGGTGTTGTATGCCCGGAGGCGGTGTGGTATGCCCGGAGACGGTGCAGTATGCCCGGAGGCGGTGTTGTATGCCCGGAGGCGGTGTGGTATGCCCGGAGGCGGTGTAGTATGCCCGGAGGCGGTGTTGTATGCCTGGAGGCGGTGTGGTATGCCCGGAGGCGGTGTAGTATGCCCGGAGGCGGTGTTGTATGCCCGGAGGCGGTGTGGTATGCCCGGAGGCGGTACAACACCGCCTCCGGGCATGATGATGATGATGATGATGATGATGATGATGATGATGATGATGATGATGATGATGATGATGATGATGATGATGATGATGATGATGATGATGATGATGATGATGATGATGATGATGATGATGATGATGATGATGATGATGATGATGATGATGATGATGATGATGATGTGGCTGATGATGATGTTGCTGATGATGATGTTGCTGATGATGATGTTGTTGATGATGTTGCTGATGATGTTGCTGATGATGTTGCTGATGATGTTGCTGATGATGTTGATGATGATGTTGATGATGATGTTGATGATGATGTTGATGATGATGTTGATGACGATGTTGATGATGATGTTGATGATGATGTTGATGATGATGTTGATGTTGATGATGATGTTAATGATGATGTTGATGATGATGTTGATGATGATGTTGCTGATGATGTTGCTGATGATGTTGCTGATGATGTTGCTGGTGATGTTGCTGATGATGTTGCTGATGATGTTGCTGATGATGTTGCTGATGATGACGTGAGACGGTGTGGTATGCCCGTTTGCGGTGTTGTATGCCCGGAGGCGGTGTTGTATGCCCGGAGGCGGTGTGGTATGCCCGGAGGCGGTGTTGTATGCCCGGAGGCGGTGTTGTATGCCCGGAGGCGGTGTAGTATGCCCGGAGGCGGTGTAGTATGCCCGGAGGCGGTGTTGTATGCCCGGAGGCGGTGTGGTATGCCCGGAGGCGGTGTAGTATTCCCGGAGGCGGTGTTGTATGCCCGGAGGCGGTGTGGTATGCCCGGAGGCGGTACAACACCGCCTCCGGGCATGATGATGATAATGATGATGATGATGATGATGATGATGATGATGATGATGATGATGATGATGATGATGATGATGATGATGATGATGATGATGATGATGATGATGATGATGATGATGATGATGATGATGATGATGATGATGATGATGATGATGATGATGATGATGATGATGATGTTGCTGATGATGATGTTGCTGATGATGATGTTGCTGATGATGATGTTGTTGATGATGTTGCTGATGATGTTGCTGATGATGTTGCTGATGATGTTGCTGATGATGTTGATGATGATGTTGATGATGATGTTGATGATGATGTTGATGATGATGTTGATGATGATGTTGCTGATGATGTTGCTGATGATGTTGCTGATGATGTTGCTGATGATGTTGCTGATGATGTTGCTGGTGATGTTGCTGATGATGTTGCTGATGATGTTGCTGATGATGACGTGAGACGGTGTGGTATGCCCGGAGGCGGTGTTGTATGCCCGGAGGCGGTGTTGTATGCCCGGAGGCGGTGTGGTATGCCCGGAGGCGGTGTTGTATGCCCGGAGGCGGTGTTGTATGCCCTGAGGCGGTCTGGTATGCCCGGAGGCGGTGTAGTATGCCCGGAGGCGGTGTTGTATGCCCGGAGGCGGTGTGGTATGCCCGGAGGCGGTGCAGTATGCCCGGAGGCGGTGTTGTATGCCCGGAGGCGGTGTTGTATGCCCGGAGGCGGTGTAGTATGCCCGGAGGCGGTGTTGTATGCCCGGAGGCGGTGTGGTATGCCCGGAAGCGGTGTAGTATGCCCGGAGGCGGTGTTGTATGCCCGGAGGCGGTGTGGTATGCCCGGAGGCGGTACAACACCGCCTCCAGGCATGATGATGATAATGATGATGATGATGATGATGATGATGATGATGATGATGATGATGATGATGATGATGATGATGATGATGATGATGATGATGATGATGATGATGATGATGATGATGATGATGATGATGATGATGATGATGATGATGATGATGATGATGATGATGATGATGATGATGATGATGTTGCTGATGATGATGTTGCTGATGATGATGTTGCTGATGATGATGTTGTTGATGATGTTGCTGATGATGTTGCTGATGATGTTGCTGATGATGTTGCTGATGATGTTGATGATGATGTTGATGATGATGTTGATGATGATGTTGATGATGATGTTGATGATGATGTTGCTGATGATGTTGCTGATGATGTTGCTGATGATGTTGCTGATGATGTTGCTGATGATGTTGCTGGTGATGTTGCTGATGATGTTGCTGATGATGTTGCTGATGATGACGTGAGACGGTGTGGTATGCCCGGAGGCGGTGTTGTATGCCCGGAGGCGGTGTTGTATGCCCGGAGGCGGTGTGGTATGCCCGGAGGCGGTGTTGTATGCCCGGAGGCGGTGTTGTATGCCCGGAGGCGGTGTGGTATGCCCGGAGGCGGTGTTGTATGCCCGGAGGCGGTGTTGTATGCCCTGAGGCGGTCTGGTATGCCCGGAGGCGGTGTAGTATGCCCGGAGGCGGTGTTGTATGCCCGGAGGCGGTGTGGTATGCCCGGAGGCGGTGCAGTATGCCCGGAGGCGGTGTTGTATGCCCGGAGGCGGTGTGGTATGCCCGGAGGCGGTGTAGTATGCCCGGAGGCGGTGTTGTATGCCCGGAGGCGGTGTGGTATGCCCGAAGGCGGTGTAGTATGCCCGGAGGCGGTGTTGTATGCCCGGAGGCGGTGTGGTATGCCCGGAGGCGGTACAACACCGCCTCCGGGCATGATGATGATAATGATGATGATGATGATGATGATGATGATGATGATGATGATGATGATGATGATGATGATGATGATGATGATGATGATGATGATGATGATGATGATGATGATGATGATGATGATGATGATGATGATGATGATGATGATGATGATGATGATGATGATGATGATGATGTTGCTGATGATGATGTTGCTGATGATGATGTTGCTGATGATGATGTTTTTGATGATGTTGCTGATGATGTTGCTGATGATGTTGCTGATGATGTTCCTGATGATGTTGATGATGATGTTGATGATGATGTTGATGATGATGTTGATGATGATGTTGATGATGATGTTGCTGATGATGTTGCTGATGATGTTGCTGATGATGTTGCTGATGATGTTGCTGATGATGTTGCTGGTGATGTTGCTGATGATGTTGCTGATGATGTTGCTGATGATGACGTGAGACGGTGTGGTATGCCCGGAGGCGGTGTTGTATGCCCGGAGGCGGTGTTGTATGCCCGGAGGCGGTGTGGTATGCCCGGAGGCGGTGTTGTATGCCCGGAGGCGGTGTTGTATGCCCGGAGGCGGTGTGGTATGCCCGGAGGCGGTGTTGTATGCCCGGAGGCGGTGTTGTATGCCCTGAGGCGGTCTGGTATGCCCGGAGGCGGTGTAGTATGCCCGGAGGCGGTGTTGTATGCCCGGAGGCGGTGTGGTATGCCCGGAGGCGGTGCAGTATGCCCGGAGGCGGTGTTGTATGCCCGGAGGCGGTGTGGTATGCCCGGAGGCGGTGTAGTATGCCCGGAGGCGGTGTTGTATGCCCGGAGGCGGTGTGGTATGCCCGGAGGCGGTGTAGTATGCCCGGAGGCGGTGTTGTATGCCCGGAGGCGGTGTGGTATGCCCGGAGGCGGTACAACACCGCCTCCGGGCATGATGATGATAATGATGATGATGATGATGATGATGATGATGATGATGATGATGATGATGATGATGATGATGATGATGATGATGATGATGATGATGATGATGATGATGATGATGATGATGATGATGATGATGATGATGATGATGATGATGATGATGATGATGATGATGATGATGATGATGATGATGATGATGATGATGATGATGATGATGATGATGATGATGATGATGATGATGATGATGATGATGATGATGATGATGATGATGATGATGATGATGATGATGATGATGATGATGATGATGATGATGTTGCTGATGATGATGTTGCTGATGATGATGTTGCTGATGATGATGTTGTTGATGATGTTGCTGATGATGTTGCTGATGATGTTGCTGATGATGTTGCTGATGATGTTGATGATGATGTTGATGATGATGTTGATGATGATGTTGATGATGATGTTGATGATGATGTTGCTGATGATGTTGCTGATGATGTTGCTGATGATGTTGCTGATGATGTTGCTGATGATGTTGCTGGTGATGTTGCTGATGATGTTGCTGATGATGTTGCTGATGATGACGTGAGACGGTGTGGTATGCCCGGAGGCGGTGTTGTATGCCTGGAGGCGGTGTTGTATGCCCGGAGGCGGTGTGGTATGCCCGGAGGCGGTGTTGTATGCCCGGAGGCGGTGTTGTATGCCCTGAGGCGGTCTGGTATGCCCGGAGGCGGTGTTGTATGCCCGGAGGCGGTGTTGTATGCCCTGAGGCGGTCTGGTATGCCCGGAGGCGGTGTAGTATGCCCGGAGGCGGTGTTGTATGCCCGGAGGCGGTGTGGTATGCCCGGAGGCGGTGCAGTATGCCCGGAGGCGGTGTTGTATGCCCGGAGGCGGTGTTGTATGCCCGGAGGCGGTGTAGTATGCCCGGAGGCGGTGTTGTATGCCCGGAGGCGGTGTGGTATGCCCGGAAGCGGTGTAGTATGCCCGGAGGCGGTGTTGTATGCCCGGAGGCGGTGTGGTATGCCCGGAGGCGGTACAACACCGCCTCCAGGCATGATGATGATAATGATGATGATGATGATGATGATGATGATGATGATGATGATGATGATGATGATGATGATGATGATGATGATGATGATGATGATGATGATGATGATGATGATGATGATGATGATGATGATGATGATGATGATGATGATGATGATGATGATGATGATGATGATGATGATGTTGCTGATGATGATGTTGCTGATGATGATGTTGCTGATGATGATGTTGTTGATGATGTTGCTGATGATGTTGCTGATGATGTTGCTGATGATGTTGCTGATGATGTTGATGATGATGTTGATGATGATGTTGATGATGATGTTGATGATGATGGTGATGATGATGTTGCTGATGATGTTGCTGATGATGTTGCTGATGATGTTGCTGATGATGTTGCTGATGATGTTGCTGGTGATGTTGCTGATGATGTTGCTGATGATGTTGCTGATGATGACGTGAGAGGGTGTGGTATGCCCGGAGGCGGTGTTGTATGCCCGGAGGCGGTGTTGTATGCCCGGAGGCGGTGTGGTATGCCCGGAGGCGGTGTTGTATGCCCGGAGGCGGTGTTGTATGCCCGGAGGCGGTGTGGTATGCCCTGAGGCGGTGTTGTATGCCCGGAGGCGGTGTTGTATGCCCTGAGGCGGTCTGGTATGCCCGGAGGCGGTGTAGTATGCCCGGAGGCGGTGTTGTATGCCCGGAGGCGGTGTGGTATGCCCGGAGGCGGTGCAGTATGCCCGGAGGCGGTGTTGTATGCCCGGAGGCGGTGTGGTATGCCCGGAGGCGGTGTAGTATGCCCGGAGGCGGTGTTGTATGCCCGGAGGCGGTGTGGTATGCCCGGAGGCGGTGTAGTATGCCCGGAGGCGGTGTTGTATGCCCGGAGGCGGTGTGGTATGCCCGGAGGCGGTACAACACCGCCTCCGGGCATGATGATGATAATGATGATGATGATGATGATGATGATGATGATGATGATGATGATGATGATGATGATGATGATGATGATGATGATGATGATGATGATGATGATGATGATGATGATGATGATGATGATGATGATGATGATGATGTGGCTGATGATGATGTTGCTGATGATGATGTTGCTGATGATGATGTTGTTGATGATGTTGCTGATGATGTTGCTGATGATGTTGCTGATGATGTTGCTGATGATGTTGATGATGATGTTGATGATGATGTTGATGATGATGTTGATGATGATGTTGATGACGATGTTGATGATGATGTTGATGATGATGTTGATGATGATGTTGATGATGATGTTGATGTTGATGATGATGTTAATGATGATGTTGATGATGATGTTGATGATGATGTTGCTGATGATGTTGCTGATGATGTTGCTGATGATGTTGCTGGTGATGTTGCTGATGATGTTGCTGATGATGTTGCTGATGATGTTGCTGATGATGACGTGAGACGGTGTGGTATGCCCGTTTGCGGTGTTGTATGCCCGGAGGCGGTGTTGTATGCCCGGAGGCGGTGTGGTATGCCCGGAGGCGGTGTTGTATGCCCGGAGGCGGTGTTGTATGCCCGGAGGCGGTGTAGTATGCCCGGAGGCGGTGTAGTATGCCCGGAGGCGGTGTTGTATGCCCGGAGGCGGTGTGGTATGCCCGGAGGCGGTGTAGTATGCCCGGAGGCGGTGTTGTATGCCCGGAGGCGGTGTGGTATGCCCGGAGGCGGTACAACACCGCCTCCGGGCATGATGATGATAATGATGATGATGATGATGATGATGATGATGATGATGATGATGATGATGATGATGATGATGATGATGATGATGATGATGATGATGATGATGATGATGATGATGATGATGATGATGATGATGATGATGATGATGATGATGATGATGATGATGATGATGATGATGATGATGTTGCTGATGATGATGTTGCTGATGATGATGTTGCTGATGATGATGTTGTTGATGATGTTGCTGATGATGTTGCTGATGATGTTGCTGATGATGTTGCTGATGATGTTGATGATGATGTTGATGATGATGTTGATGATGATGTTGATGATGATGTTGATGATGATGTTGCTGATGATGTTGCTGATGATGTTGCTGATGATGTTGCTGATGATGTTGCTGATGATGTTGCTGGTGATGTTGCTGATGATGTTGCTGATGATGTTGCTGATGATGACGTGAGACGGTGTGGTATGCCCGGAGGCGGTGTTGTATGCCCGGAGGCGGTGTTGTATGCCCGGAGGCGGTGTGGTATGCCCGGAGGCGGTGTTGTATGCCCGGAGGCGGTGTTGTATGCCCTGAGGCGGTCTGGTATGCCCGGAGGCGGTGTGGTATGCCCGGAGGCGGTGCAGTATGCCCGGAGGCGGTGTTGTATGCCCGGAGGCGGTGTTGTATGCCCGGAGGCGGTGTAGTATGCCCGGAGGCGGTGTTGTATGCCCGGAGGCGGTGTGGTATGCCCGGAGGCGGTACAACACCGCCTCCAGGCATGATGATGATAATGATGATGATGATGATGATGATGATGATGATGATGATGATGATGATGATGATGATGATGATGATGATGATGATGATGATGATGATGATGATGATGATGATGATGATGATGATGATGATGATGATGATGATGATGATGATGATGATGATGATGATGATGATGATGATGTTGCTGATGATGATGTTGCTGATGATGATGTTGCTGATGATGATGTTGTTGATGATGTTGCTGATGATGTTGCTGATGATGTTGCTGATGATGTTGCTGATGATGTTGATGATGATGTTGATGATGATGTTGATGATGATGTTGATGATGATGTTGATGATGATGTTGCTGATGATGTTGCTGATGATGTTGCTGATGATGTTGCTGATGATGTTGCTGATGATGTTGCTGGTGATGTTGCTGATGATGTTGCTGATGATGTTGCTGATGATGACGTGAGACGGTGTGGTATGCCCGGAGGCGGTGTTGTATGCCCGGAGGCGGTGTTGTATGCCCGGAGGCGGTGTGGTATGCCCGGAGGCGGTGTTGTATGCCCGGAGGCGGTGTTGTATGCCCGGAGGCGGTGTGGTATGCCCGGAGGCGGTGTTGTATGCCCGGAGGCGGTGTTGTATGCCCTGAGGCGGTCTGGTATGCCCGGAGGCGGTGTAGTATGCCCGGAGGCGGTGTTGTATGCCCGGAGGCGGTGTTGTATGCCCGGAGGCGGAGCAGTATGCCCGGAGGCGGTGTTGTATGCCCGGAGGCGGTGTGGTATGCCCGGAGGCGGTGTAGTATACCCGGAGGCGGTGTTGTATGCCCGGAGGCGGTGTGGTATGCCCGAAGGCGGTGTAGTATGCCCGGAGGCGGTGTTGTATGCCCGGAGGCGGTGTGGTATGCCCGGAGGCGGTACAACACCGCCTCCGGGCATGATGATGATAATGATGATGATGATGATGATGATGATGATGATGATGATGATGATGATGATGATGATGATGATGATGATGATGATGATGATGATGATGATGATGATGATGATGATGATGATGATGATGATGATGATGATGATGATGATGATGATGATGATGATGATGTTGCTGATGATGATGTTGCTGATGATTATGTTGCTGATGATGATGTTTTTGATGATGTTGCTGATGATGTTGCTGATGATGTTGCTGATGATGTTCCTGATGATGTTGATGATGATGTTGATGATGATGTTGATGATGATGTTGATGATGATGTTGATGATGATGTTGCTGATGATGTTGCTGATGATGTTGCTGATGATGTTGCTGATGATGTTGCTGATGATGTTGCTGGTGATGTTGCTGATGATGTTGCTGATGATGTTGCTGATGATGACGTGAGACGGTGTGGTATGCCCGGAGGCGGTGTTGTATGCCCGGAGGCGGTGTTGTATGCCCGGAGGCGGTGTGGTATGCCCGGAGGCGGTGTTGTATGCCCGGAGGCGGTGTTGTATGCCCGGAGGCGGTGTGGTATGCCCGGAGGCGGTGTTGTATGCCCGGAGGCGGTGTTGTATGCCCTGAGGCGGTCTGGTATGCCCGGAGGCGGTGTAGTATGCCCGGAGGCGGTGTTGTATGCCCGGAGGCGGTGTGGTATGCCCGGAGGCGGTGCAGTATGCCCGGAGGCGGTGTTGTATGCCCGGAGGCGGTGTGGTATGCCCGGAGGCGGTGTAGTATGCCCGGAGGCGGTGTTGTATGCCCGGAGGCGGTGTGGTATGCCCGGAGGCGGTGTAGTATGCCCGGAGGCGGTGTTGTATGCCCGGAGGCGGTGTGGTATGCCCGGAGGCGGTACAACACCGCCTCCGGGCATGATGATGATAATGATGATGATGATGATGATGATGATGATGATGATGATGATGATGATGATGATGATGATGATGATGATGATGATGATGATGATGATGATGATGATGATGATGATGATGATGATGATGATGATGATGATGATGATGATGATGATGATGATGATGATGATGATGATGATGATGATGATGATGATGATGATGATGATGATGATGATGATGATGATGATGATGATGATGATGATGATGATGATGATGATGATGATGATGATGATGATGATGATGATGATGATGATGATGATGATGATGATGATGATGATGATGATGATGATGATGTTGCTGATGATGATGTTGCTGATGATGATGTTGCTGATGATGATGTTGTTGATGATGTTGCTGATGATGTTGCTGATGATGTTGCTGATGATGTTGCTGATGATGTTGATGATGATGTTGATGATGATGTTGATGATGATGTTGATGATGATGTTGATGATGATGTTGCTGATGATGTTGCTGATGATGTTGCTGATGATGTTGCTGATGATGTTGCTGATGATGTTGCTGGTGATGTTGCTGATGATGTTGCTGATGATGTTGCTGATGATGACGTGAGACGGTGTGGTATGCCCGGAGGCGGTGTTGTATGCCTGGAGGCGGTGTTGTATGCCCGGAGGCGGTGTGGTATGCCCGGAGGCGGTGTTGTATGCCCGGAGGCGGTGTTGTATGCCCTGAGGCGGTCTGGTATGCCCGGAGGCGGTGTAGTATGCCCGGAGGCGGTGTTGTATGCCCGGAGGCGGTGTGGTATGCCCGGAGGCGGTGCAGTATGCCCGGAGGCGGTGTTGTATGCCCGGAGGCGGTGTTGTATGCCCGGAGGCGGTGTAGTATGCCCGGAGGCGGTGTTGTATGCCCGGAGGCGGTGTGGTATGCCCGGAAGCGGTGTAGTATGCCCGGAGGCGGTGTTGTATGCCCGGAGGCGGTGTGGTATGCCCGGAGGCGGTACAACACCGCCTCCAGGCATGATGATGATAATGATGATGATGATGATGATGATGATGATGATGATGATGATGATGATGATGATGATGATGATGATGATGATGATGATGATGATGATGATGATGATGATGATGATGATGATGATGATGATGATGATGATGATGATGATGATGATGATGATGATGATGATGATGATGATGTTGCTGATGATGATGTTGCTGATGATGATGTTGCTGATGATGATGTTGTTGATGATGTTGCTGATGATGTTGCTGATGATGTTGCTGATGATGTTGCTGATGATGTTGATGATGATGTTGATGATGATGTTGATGATGATGTTGATGATGATGTTGATGATGATGTTGCTGATGATGTTGCTGATGATGTTGCTGATGATGTTGCTGATGATGTTGCTGATGATGTTGCTGGTGATGTTGCTGATGATGTTGCTGATGATGTTGCTGATGATGACGTGAGAGGGTGTGGTATGCCCGGAGGCGGTGTTGTATGCCCGGAGGCGGTGTTGTATGCCCGGAGGCGGTGTGGTATGCCCGGAGGCGGTGTTGTATGCCCGGAGGCGGTGTTGTATGCCCGGAGGCGGTGTGGTATGCCCTGAGGCGGTGTTGTATGCCCGGAGGCGGTGTTGTATGCCCTGAGGCGGTCTGGTATGCCCGGAGGCGGTGTAGTATGCCCGGAGGCGGTGTTGTATGCCCGGAGGCGGTGTGGTATGCCCGGAGGCGGTGCAGTATGCCCGGAGGCGGTGTTGTATGCCCGGAGGCGGTGTGGTATGCCCGGAGGCGGTGTAGTATGCCCGGAGGCGGTGTTGTATGCCCGGAGGCGGTGTGGTATGCCCGGAGGCGGTGTAGTATGCCCGGAGGCGGTGTTGTATGCCCGGAGGCGGTGTGGTATGCCCGGAGGCGGTACAACACCGCCTCCGGGCATGATGATGATAATGATGATGATGATGATGATGATGATGATGATGATGATGATGATGATGATGATGATGATGATGATGATGATGATGATGATGATGATGATGATGATGATGATGATGATGATGATGATGATGATGATGATGATGTGGCTGATGATGATGTTGCTGATGATGATGTTGCTGATGATGATGTTGTTGATGATGTTGCTGATGATGTTGCTGATGATGTTGCTGATGATGTTGCTGATGATGTTGATGATGATGTTGATGATGATGTTGATGATGATGTTGATGATGATGTTGATGACGATGTTGATGATGATGTTGATGATGATGTTGATGATGATGTTGATGTTGATGATGATGTTAATGATGATGTTGATGATGATGTTGATGATGATGTTGCTGATGATGTTGCTGATGATGTTGCTGATGATGTTGCTGGTGATGTTGCTGATGATGTTGCTGATGATGTTGCTGATGATGTTGCTGATGATGACGTGAGACGGTGTGGTATGCCCGTTTGCGGTGTTGTATGCCCGGAGGCGGTGTTGTATGCCCGGAGGCGGTGTGGTATGCCCGGAGGCGGTGTTGTATGCCCGGAGGCGGTGTTGTATGCCCGGAGGCGGTGTAGTATGCCCGGAGGCGGTGTAGTATGCCCGGAGGCGGTGTTGTATGCCCGGAGGCGGTGTGGTATGCCCGGAGGCGGTGTAGTATGCCCGGAGGCGGTGTTGTATGCCCGGAGGCGGTGTGGTATGCCCGGAGGCGGTACAACACCGCCTCCGGGCATGATGATGATAATGATGATGATGATGATGATGATGATGATGATGATGATGATGATGATGATGATGATGATGATGATGATGATGATGATGATGATGATGATGATGATGATGATGATGATGATGATGATGATGATGATGATGATGATGATGATGATGATGATGATGATGATGATGATGATGATGATGATGTTGCTGATGATGATGTTGCTGATGATGATGTTGCTGATGATGATGTTGTTGATGATGTTGCTGATGATGTTGCTGATGATGTTGCTGATGATGTTGCTGATGATGTTGATGATGATGTTGATGATGATGTTGATGATGATGTTGATGATGATGTTGATGATGATGTTGCTGATGATGTTGCTGATGATGTTGCTGATGATGTTGCTGATGATGTTGCTGGTGATGTTGCTGATGATGTTGCTGATGATGTTGCTGATGATGACGTGAGACGGTGTGGTATGCCCGGAGGCGGTGTTGTATGCCCGGAGGCGGTGTTGTATGCCCGGAGGCGGTGTGGTATGCCCGGAGGCGGTGTTGTATGCCCGGAGGCGGTGTTGTATGCCCTGAGGCGGTCTGGTATGCCCGGAGGCGGTGTAGTATGCCCGGAGGCGGTGTTGTATGCCCGGAGGCGGTGTGGTATGCCCGGAGGCGGTGCAGTATGCCCGGAGGCGGTGTTGTATGCCCGGAGGCGGTGTTGTATGCCCGGAGGCGGTGTAGTATGCCCGGAGGCGGTGTTGTATGCCCGGAGGCGGTGTGGTATGCCCGGAGGCGGTACAACACCGCCTCCAGGCATGATGATGATAATGATGATGATGATGATGATGATGATGATGATGATGATGATGATGATGATGATGATGATGATGATGATGATGATGATGATGATGATGATGATGATGATGATGATGATGATGATGATGATGATGATGATGATGATGATGATGATGATGATGATGATGATGATGATGATGATGTTGCTGATGATGATGTTGCTGATGATGATGTTGCTGATGATGATGTTGTTGATGATGTTGCTGATGATGTTGCTGATGATGTTGCTGATGATGTTGCTGATGATGTTGATGATGATGTTGATGATGATGTTGATGATGATGTTGATGATGATGTTGATGATGATGTTGCTGATGATGTTGCTGATGATGTTGCTGATGATGTTGCTGATGATGTTGCTGATGATGTTGCTGGTGATGTTGCTGATGATGTTGCTGATGATGTTGCTGATGATGACGTGAGACGGTGTGGTATGCCCGGAGGCGGTGTTGTATGCCCGGAGGCGGTGTTGTATGCCCGGAGGCGGTGTGGTATGCCCGGAGGCGGTGTTGTATGCCCGGAGGCGGTGTTGTATGCCCGGAGGCGGTGTGGTATGCCCGGAGGCGGTGTTGTATGCCCGGAGGCGGTGTTGTATGCCCTGAGGCGGTCTGGTATGCCCGGAGGCGGTGTAGTATGCCCGGAGGCGGTGTTGTATGCCCGGAGGCGGTGTTGTATGCCCGGAGGCGGAGCAGTATGCCCGGAGGCGGTGTTGTATGCCCGGAGGCGGTGTGGTATGCCCGGAGGCGGTGTAGTATACCCGGAGGCGGTGTTGTATGCCCGGAGGCGGTGTGGTATGCCCGAAGGCGGTGTAGTATGCCCGGAGGCGGTGTTGTATGCCCGGAGGCGGTGTGGTATGCCCGGAGGCGGTACAACACCGCCTCCGGGCATGATGATGATAATGATGATGATGATGATGATGATGATGATGATGATGATGATGATGATGATGATGATGATGATGATGATGATGATGATGATGATGATGATGATGATGATGATGATGATGATGATGATGATGATGATGATGATGATGATGATGATGATGATGATGATGATGATGATGATGATGATGTTGCTGATGATGATGTTGCTGATGATGATGTTGCTGATGATGATGTTGTTGATGATGTTGCTGATGATGTTGCTGATGATGTTGCTGATGATGTTGCTGATGATGTTGATGATGATGTTGATGATGATGTTGATGATGATGTTGATGATGATGTTGATGATGATGTTGCTGATGATGTTGCTGATGATGTTGCTGATGATGTTGCTGATGATGTTGCTGATGATGTTGCTGGTGATGTTGCTGATGATGTTGCTGATGATGTTGCTGATGATGACGTGAGACGGTGTGGTATGCCCGGAGGCGGTGTTGTATGCCCGGAGGCGGTGTTGTATGCCCGGAGGCGGTGTGGTATGCCCGGAGGCGGTTTTGTATGCCCGGAGGCGGTGTTGTATGCCCGGAGGCGGTGTGGTATGCCCGGAGGCGGTGTTGTATGCCCGGAGGCGGTGTTGTATGCCCTGAGGCGGTCTGGTATGCCCGGAGGCGGTGTAGTATGCCCGGAGGCGGTGTTGTATGCCCGGAGGCGGTGTGGTATGCCCGGAGGCGGTGCAGTATGCCCGGAGGCGGTGTTGTATGCCCGGAGGCGGTGTGGTATGCCCGGGGGCGGTGTAGTATGCCCGGAGGCGGTGTTGTATGCCCGGAGGCGGTGTGGTATGCCCGAAGGCGGTGTAGTATGCCCGGAGGCGGTGTTGTATGCCCGGAGGCGGTGTGGTATGCCCGGAGGCGGTACAACACCGCCTCCGGGCATGATGATGATAATGATGATGATGATGATGATGATGATGATGATGATGATGATGATGATGATGATGATGATGATGATGATGATGATGATGATGATGATGATGATGATGATGATGATGATGATGATGATGATGATGATGATGATGATGATGATGATGATGATGATGATGATGATGTTGCTGATGATGATGTTGCTGATGATGATGTTGCTGATGATGATGTTTTTGATGATGTTGCTGATGATGTTGCTGATGATGTTGCTGATGATGTTCCTGATGATGTTGATGATGATGTTGATGATGATGTTGATGATGATGTTGATGATGATGTTGATGATGATGTTGCTGATGATGTTGCTGATGATGTTGCTGATGATGTTGCTGATGATGTTGCTGATGATGTTGCTGGTGATGTTGCTGATGATGTTGCTGATGATGTTGCTGATGATGACGTGAGACGGTGTGGTATGCCCGGAGGCGGTGTTGTATGCCCGGAGGCGGTGTTGTATGCCCGGAGGCGGTGTGGTATGCCCGGAGGCGGTGTTGTATGCCCGGAGGCGGTGTTGTATGCCCGGAGGCGGTGTGGTATGCCCGGAGGCGGTGTTGTATGCCCGGAGGCGGTGTTGTATGCCCTGAGGCGGTCTGGTATGCCCGGAGGCGGTGTAGTATGCCCGGAGGCGGTGTTGTATGCCCGGAGGCGGTGTGGTATGCCCGGAGGCGGTGCAGTATGCCCGGAGGCGGTGTTGTATGCCCGGAGGCGGTGTGGTATGCCCGGAGGCGGTGTAGTATGCCCGGAGGCGGTGTTGTATGCCCGGAGGCGGTGTGGTATGCCCGGAGGCGGTGTAGTATGCCCGGAGGCGGTGTTGTATGCCCGGAGGCGGTGTGGTATGCCCGGAGGCGGTACAACACCGCCTCCGGGCATGATGATGATAATGATGATGATGATGATGATGATGATGATGATGATGATGATGATGATGATGATGATGATGATGATGATGATGATGATGATGATGATGATGATGATGATGATGATGATGATGATGATGATGATGATGATGATGATGATGATGATGATGATGATGATGATGATGATGATGATGATGATGATGATGATGATGATGATGATGATGATGATGATGATGATGATGATGATGATGATGATGATGATGATGATGATGATGATGATGATGATGATGATGATGATGATGATGATGATGATGATGATGATGTTGCTGATGATGATGTTGCTGATGATGATGTTGCTGATGATGATGTTGTTGATGATGTTGCTGATGATGTTGCTGATGATGTTGCTGATGATGTTGCTGATGATGTTGATGATGATGTTGATGATGATGTTGATGATGATGTTGATGATGATGTTGATGATGATGTTGCTGATGATGTTGCTGATGATGTTGCTGATGATGTTGCTGATGATGTTGCTGATGATGTTGCTGGTGATGTTGCTGATGATGTTGCTGATGATGTTGCTGATGATGACGTGAGACGGTGTGGTATGCCCGGAGGCGGTGTTGTATGCCTGGAGGCGGTGTTGTATGCCCGGAGGCGGTGTTGTATGCCCGGAGGCGGTGTTGTATGCCCGGAGGCGGTGTTGTATGCCCTGAGGCGGTCTGGTATGCCCGGAGGCGGTGTAGTATGCCCGGAGGCGGTGTTGTATGCCCGGAGGCGGTGTGGTATGCCCGGAGGCGGTGCAGTATGCCCGGAGGCGGTGTTGTATGCCCGGAGGCGGTGTTGTATGCCCGGAGGCGGTGTAGTATGCCCGGAGGCGGTGTTGTATGCCCGGAGGCGGTGTGGTATGCCCGGAAGCGGTGTAGTATGCCCGGAGGCGGTGTTGTATGCCCGGAGGCGGTGTGGTATGCCCGGAGGCGGTACAACACCGCCTCCAGGCATGATGATGATAATGATGATGATGATGATGATGATGATGATGATGATGATGATGATGATGATGATGATGATGATGATGATGATGATGATGATGATGATGATGATGATGATGATGATGATGATGATGATGATGATGATGATGATGATGATGATGATGATGATGATGATGATGATGATGATGATGTTGCTGATGATGATGTTGCTGATGATGATGTTGCTGATGATGATGTTGTTGATGATGTTGCTGATGATGTTGCTGATGATGTTGCTGATGATGTTGCTGATGATGTTGATGATGATGTTGATGATGATGTTGATGATGATGTTGATGATGATGTTGATGATGATGTTGCTGATGATGTTGCTGATGATGTTGCTGATGATGTTGCTGATGATGTTGCTGATGATGTTGCTGGTGATGTTGCTGATGATGTTGCTGATGATGTTGCTGATGATGACGTGAGAGGGTGTGGTATGCCCGGAGGCGGTGTTGTATGCCCGGAGGCGGTGTTGTATGCCCGGAGGCGGTGTGGTATGCCCGGAGGCGGTGTTGTATGCCCGGAGGCGGTGTTGTATGCCCGGAGGCGGTGTGGTATGCCCTGAGGCGGTGTTGTATGCCCGGAGGCGGTGTTGTATGCCCTGAGGCGGTCTGGTATGCCCGGAGGCGGTGTAGTATGCCCGGAGGCGGTGTTGTATGCCCGGAGGCGGTGTGGTATGCCCGGAGGCGGTGCAGTATGCCCGGAGGCGGTGTTGTATGCCCGGAGGCGGTGTGGTATGCCCGGAGGCGGTGTAGTATGCCCGGAGGCGGTGTTGTATGCCCGGAGGCGGTGTGGTATGCCCGGAGGCGGTGTAGTATGCCCGGAGGCGGTGTTGTATGCCCGGAGGCGGTGTGGTATGCCCGGAGGCGGTACAACACCGCCTCCGGGCATGATGATGATAATGATGATGATGATGATGATGATGATGATGATGATGATGATGATGATGATGATGATGATGATGATGATGATGATGATGATGATGATGATGATGATGATGATGATGATGATGATGATGATGATGATGTGGCTGATGATGATGTTGCTGATGATGATGTTGCTGATGATGATGTTGTTGATGATGTTGCTGATGATGTTGCTGATGATGTTGCTGATGATGTTGCTGATGATGTTGATGATGATGTTGATGATGATGTTGATGATGATGTTGATGATGATGTTGATGACGATGTTGATGATGATGTTGATGATGATGTTGATGATGATGTTGATGTTGATGATGATGTTAATGATGATGTTGATGATGATGTTGATGATGATGTTGCTGATGATGTTGCTGATGATGTTGCTGATGATGTTGCTGGTGATGTTGCTGATGATGTTGCTGATGATGTTGCTGATGATGTTGCTGATGATGACGTGAGACGGTGTGGTATGCCCGTTTGCGGTGTTGTATGCCCGGAGGCGGTGTTGTATGCCCGGAGGCGGTGTGGTATGCCCGGAGGCGGTGTTGTATGCCCGGAGGCGGTGTTGTATGCCCGGAGGCGGTGTAGTATGCCCGGAGGCGGTGTAGTATGCCCGGAGGCGGTGTTGTATGCCCGGAGGCGGTGTGGTATGCCCGGAGGCGGTGTAGTATGCCCGGAGGCGGTGTTGTATGCCCGGAGGCGGTGTGGTATGCCCGGAGGCGGTACAACACCGCCTCCGGGCATGATGATGATAATGATGATGATGATGATGATGATGATGATGATGATGATGATGATGATGATGATGATGATGATGATGATGATGATGATGATGATGATGATGATGATGATGATGATGATGATGATGATGATGATGATGATGATGATGATGATGATGATGATGATGATGATGATGATGTTGCTGATGATGATGTTGCTGATGATGATGTTGCTGATGATGATGTTGTTGATGATGTTGCTGATGATGTTGCTGATGATGTTGCTGATGATGTTGCTGATGATGTTGATGATGATGTTGATGATGATGTTGATGATGATGTTGATGATGATGTTGATGATGATGTTGCTGATGATGTTGCTGATGATGTTGCTGATGATGTTGCTGATGATGTTGCTGATGATGTTGCTGGTGATGTTGCTGATGATGTTGCTGATGATGTTGCTGATGATGACGTGAGACGGTGTGGTATGCCCGGAGGCGGTGTTGTATGCCCGGAGGCGGTGTTGTATGCCCGGAGGCGGTGTGGTATGCCCGGAGGCGGTGTTGTATGCCCGGAGGCGGTGTTGTATGCCCTGAGGCGGTCTGGTATGCCCGGAGGCGGTGTAGTATGCCCGGAGGCGGTGTTGTATGCCCGGAGGCGGTGTGGTATGCCCGGAGGCGGTGCAGTATGCCCGGAGGCGGTGTTGTATGCCCGGAGGCGGTGTTGTATGCCCGGAGGCGGTGTAGTATGCCCGGAGGGGGTGTTGTATGCCCGGAGGCGGTGTGGTATGCCCGGAGGCGGTACAACACCGCCTCCAGGCATGATGATGATAATGATGATGATGATGATGATGATGATGATGATGATGATGATGATGATGATGATGATGATGATGATGATGATGATGATGATGATGATGATGATGATGATGATGATGATGATGATGATGATGATGATGATGATGATGATGATGATGATGATGATGATGATGATGATGATGATGTTGCTGATGATGATGTTGTTGATGATGATGTTGCTGATGATGATGTTGTTGATGATGTTGCTGATGATGTTGCTGATGATGTTGCTGATGATGTTGCTGATGATGTTGATGATGATGTTGATGATGATGTTGATGATGATGTTGATGATGATGTTGATGATGATGTTGCTGATGATGTTGCTGATGATGTTGCTGATGATGTTGCTGATGATGTTGCTGATGATGTTGCTGGTGATGTTGCTGATGATGTTGCTGATGATGTTGCTGATGATGACGTGAGACGGTGTGGTATGCCCGGAGGCGGTGTTGTATGCCCGGAGGCGGTGTTGTATGCCCGGAGGCGGTGTGGTATGCCCGGAGGCGGTGTTGTATGCCCGGAGGCGGTGTTGTATGCCCGGAGGCGGTGTGGTATGCCCGGAGGCGGTGTTGTATGCCCGGAGGCGGTGTTGTATGCCCTGAGGCGGTCTGGTATGCCCTGAGGCGGTGTAGTATGCCCGGAGGCGGTGTTGTATGCCCGGAGGCGGTGTTGTATGCCCGGAGGCGGAGCAGTATGCCCGGAGGCGGTGTTGTATGCCCGGAGGCGGTGTGGTATGCCCGGAGGCGGTGTAGTATACCCGGAGGCGGTGTTGTATGCCCGGAGGCGGTGTGGTATGCCCGAAGGCGGTGTAGTATGCCCGGAGGCGGTGTTGTATGCCCGGAGGCGGTGTGGTATGCCCGGAGGCGGTACAACACCGCCTCCGGGCATGATGATGATAATGATGATGATGATGATGATGATGATGATGATGATGATGATGATGATGATGATGATGATGATGATGATGATGATGATGATGATGATGATGATGATGATGATGATGATGATGATGATGATGATGATGATGATGATGATGATGATGATGATGATGATGATGATGTTGCTGATGATGATGTTGCTGATGATTATGTTGCTGATGATGATGTTTTTGATGATGTTGCTGATGATGTTGCTGATGATGTTGCTGATGATGTTCCTGATGATGTTGATGATGATGTTGATGATGATGTTGATGATGATGTTGATGATGATGTTGATGATGATGTTGCTGATGATGTTGCTGATGATGTTGCTGATGATGTTGCTGATGATGTTGCTGATGATGTTGCTGGTGATGTTGCTGATGATGTTGCTGATGATGTTGCTGATGATGACGTGAGACGGTGTGGTATGCCCGGAGGCGGTGTTGTATGCCCGGAGGCGGTGTTGTATGCCCGGAGGCGGTGTGGTATGCCCGGAGGCGGTGTTGTATGCCCGGAGGCGGTGTTGTATGCCCGGAGGCGGTGTGGTATGCCCGGAGGCGGTGTTGTATGCCCGGAGGCGGTGTTGTATGCCCTGAGGCGGTCTGGTATGCCCGGAGGCGGTGTAGTATGCCCGGAGGCGGTGTTGTATGCCCGGAGGCGGTGTGGTATGCCCGGAGGCGGTGCAGTATGCCCGGAGGCGGTGTTGTATGCCCGGAGGCGGTGTGGTATGCCCGGAGGCGGTGTAGTATGCCCGGAGGCGGTGTTGTATGCCCGGAGGCGGTGTGGTATGCCCGGAGGCGGTGTAGTATGCCCGGAGGCGGTGTTGTATGCCCGGAGGCGGTGTGGTATGCCCGGAGGCGGTACAACACCGCCTCCGGGCATGATGATGATAATGATGATGATGATGATGATGATGATGATGATGATGATGATGATGATGATGATGATGATGATGATGATGATGATGATGATGATGATGATGATGATGATGATGATGATGATGATGATGATGATGATGATGATGATGATGATGATGATGATGATGATGATGATGATGATGATGATGATGATGATGATGATGATGATGATGATGATGATGATGATGATGATGATGATGATGATGATGATGATGATGATGATGATGATGATGATGATGATGATGATGATGATGATGATGATGATGATGATGATGTTGCTGATGATGATGTTGCTGATGATGATGTTGCTGATGATGATGTTGTTGATGATGTTGCTGATGATGTTGCTGATGATGTTGCTGATGATGTTGCTGATGATGTTGATGATGATGTTGATGATGATGTTGATGATGATGTTGATGATGATGTTGATGATGATGTTGCTGATGATGTTGCTGATGATGTTGCTGATGATGTTGCTGATGATGTTGCTGATGATGTTGCTGGTGATGTTGCTGATGATGTTGCTGATGATGTTGCTGATGATGACGTGAGACGGTGTGGTATGCCCGGAGGCGGTGTTGTATGCCTGGAGGCGGTGTTGTATGCCCGGAGGCGGTGTGGTATGCCCGGAGGCGGTGTTGTATGCCCGGAGGCGGTGTTGTATGCCCTGAGGCGGTCTGGTATGCCCGGAGGCGGTGTTGTATGCCCGGAGGCGGTGTTGTATGCCCTGAGGCGGTCTGGTATGCCCGGAGGCGGTGTAGTATGCCCGGAGGCGGTGTTGTATGCCCGGAGGCGGTGTGGTATGCCCGGAGGCGGTGCAGTATGCCCGGAGGCGGTGTTGTATGCCCGGAGGCGGTGTTGTATGCCCGGAGGCGGTGTAGTATGCCCGGAGGCGGTGTTGTATGCCCGGAGGCGGTGTGGTATGCCCGGAAGCGGTGTAGTATGCCCGGAGGCGGTGTTGTATGCCCGGAGGCGGTGTGGTATGCCCGGAGGCGGTACAACACCGCCTCCAGGCATGATGATGATAATGATGATGATGATGATGATGATGATGATGATGATGATGATGATGATGATGATGATGATGATGATGATGATGATGATGATGATGATGATGATGATGATGATGATGATGATGATGATGATGATGATGATGATGATGATGATGATGATGATGATGATGATGATGATGATGTTGCTGATGATGATGTTGCTGATGATGATGTTGCTGATGATGATGTTGTTGATGATGTTGCTGATGATGTTGCTGATGATGTTGCTGATGATGTTGCTGATGATGTTGATGATGATGTTGATGATGATGTTGATGATGATGTTGATGATGATGGTGATGATGATGTTGCTGATGATGTTGCTGATGATGTTGCTGATGATGTTGCTGATGATGTTGCTGATGATGTTGCTGGTGATGTTGCTGATGATGTTGCTGATGATGTTGCTGATGATGACGTGAGAGGGTGTGGTATGCCCGGAGGCGGTGTTGTATGCCCGGAGGCGGTGTTGTATGCCCGGAGGCGGTGTGGTATGCCCGGAGGCGGTGTTGTATGCCCGGAGGCGGTGTTGTATGCCCGGAGGCGGTGTGGTATGCCCTGAGGCGGTGTTGTATGCCCGGAGGCGGTGTTGTATGCCCTGAGGCGGTCTGGTATGCCCGGAGGCGGTGTAGTATGCCCGGAGGCGGTGTTGTATGCCCGGAGGCGGTGTGGTATGCCCGGAGGCGGTGCAGTATGCCCGGAGGCGGTGTTGTATGCCCGGAGGCGGTGTGGTATGCCCGGAGGCGGTGTAGTATGCCCGGAGGCGGTGTTGTATGCCCGGAGGCGGTGTGGTATGCCCGGAGGCGGTGTAGTATGCCCGGAGGCGGTGTTGTATGCCCGGAGGCGGTGTGGTATGCCCGGAGGCGGTACAACACCGCCTCCGGGCATGATGATGATAATGATGATGATGATGATGATGATGATGATGATGATGATGATGATGATGATGATGATGATGATGATGATGATGATGATGATGATGATGATGATGATGATGATGATGATGATGATGATGATGATGATGATGATGTGGCTGATGATGATGTTGCTGATGATGATGTTGCTGATGATGATGTTGTTGATGATGTTGCTGATGATGTTGCTGATGATGTTGCTGATGATGTTGCTGATGATGTTGATGATGATGTTGATGATGATGTTGATGATGATGTTGATGATGATGTTGATGACGATGTTGATGATGATGTTGATGATGATGTTGATGATGATGTTGATGTTGATGATGATGTTAATGATGATGTTGATGATGATGTTGATGATGATGTTGCTGATGATGTTGCTGATGATGTTGCTGATGATGTTGCTGGTGATGTTGCTGATGATGTTGCTGATGATGTTGCTGATGATGTTGCTGATGATGACGTGAGACGGTGTGGTATGCCCGTTTGCGGTGTTGTATGCCCGGAGGCGGTGTTGTATGCCCGGAGGCGGTGTGGTATGCCCGGAGGCGGTGTTGTATGCCCGGAGGCGGTGTTGTATGCCCGGAGGCGGTGTAGTATGCCCGGAGGCGGTGTAGTATGCCCGGAGGCGGTGTTGTATGCCCGGAGGCGGTGTGGTATGCCCGGAGGCGGTGTAGTATGCCCGGAGGCGGTGTTGTATGCCCGGAGGCGGTGTGGTATGCCCGGAGGCGGTACAACACCGCCTCCGGGCATGATGATGATAATGATGATGATGATGATGATGATGATGATGATGATGATGATGATGATGATGATGATGATGATGATGATGATGATGATGATGATGATGATGATGATGATGATGATGATGATGATGATGATGATGATGATGATGATGATGATGATGATGATGATGATGATGATGATGATGTTGCTGATGATGATGTTGCTGATGATGATGTTGCTGATGATGATGTTGTTGATGATGTTGCTGATGATGTTGCTGATGATGTTGCTGATGATGTTGCTGATGATGTTGATGATGATGTTGATGATGATGTTGATGATGATGTTGATGATGATGTTGATGATGATGTTGCTGATGATGTTGCTGATGATGTTGCTGATGATGTTGCTGATGATGTTGCTGATGATGTTGCTGGTGATGTTGCTGATGATGTTGCTGATGATGTTGCTGATGATGACGTGAGACGGTGTGGTATGCCCGGAGGCGGTGTTGTATGCCCGGAGGCGGTGTTGTATGCCCGGAGGCGGTGTGGTATGCCCGGAGGCGGTGTTGTATGCCCTGAGGCGGTCTGGTATGCCCGGAGGCGGTGTGGTATGCCCGGAGGCGGTGCAGTATGCCCGGAGGCGGTGTTGTATGCCCGGAGGCGGTGTTGTATGCCCGGAGGCGGTGTAGTATGCCCGGAGGCGGTGTTGTATGCCCGGAGGCGGTGTGGTATGCCCGGAGGCGGTACAACACCGCCTCCAGGCATGATGATGATAATGATGATGATGATGATGATGATGATGATGATGATGATGATGATGATGATGATGATGATGATGATGATGATGATGATGATGATGATGATGATGATGATGATGATGATGATGATGATGATGATGATGATGATGATGATGATGATGATGATGATGATGATGATGATGATGATGTTGCTGATGATGATGTTGCTGATGATGATGTTGCTGATGATGATGTTGTTGATGATGTTGCTGATGATGTTGCTGATGATGTTGCTGATGATGTTGCTGATGATGTTGATGATGTTGATGATGATGTTGTTGCTGATGATGTTGCTGATGATGTTGCTGATGATGTTGCTGATGATGTTGATGATGATGTTGATGATGATGTTGATGATGATGTTGATGATGATGTTGATGATGATGTTGCTGATGATGTTGCTGATGATGTTGCTGATGATGTTGCTGATGATGTTGCTGATGATGTTGCTGGTGATGTTGCTGATGATGTTGCTGATGATGTTGCTG